>MU758096.1:208552-222098 GCA_026770625.1 Nicotiana glauca
ATATGATTTTCCTTTCTGTCGGTTGTGTAGAAATTCTAGAGTTAGAGCAGTGTTATGTATTACTCTTAGCCTGTGTTGCCCGTGGATTTCCGGGTCTTTGGGATAGTTTCAGAATTTTAAAGTGTTGAAGTGTATGTGCCAAGCAGCAACTGTATACATTACTCATGTTATTTAGCTTTTGATTATAATTTCGTAAATGTTGTTACTTCGTAATTTGTGTTAGGCTTACCTAGTCGCGAAGGCTAGGTGCCGTCATGACGTGTTCACGATTGGTGAACTAGGGTCGTGATAAAAAGCCGTGTATTTTATTTATCTCTTTTATGTCTTATTTGTTTAGTATACCAATTGCTATATATTAGGTAGGTTCTTCATAAATTTATTAATTATTATACATTCTTGCTCTATACTAACTTCAATTATTATCAATTTTTACGCTAATTATTTTGGTCAATATTGTCGTAGATGTTATTGGCGAAATTGTGAGTTATGGAGATGTACATTCTATCAAACAAGATGATAGAATCTGTATATTCATGAACGTCAACATACAGGATTATGAGTAAGTTACCCATAATTAATCAAACTAAATAAATATTTTAATAATTTATTATTTCTATTCACGTGCTAACCTTATACCAATTGTAGGAGCAATAACATTTCTGCAACTGTTTTGTTACGCTTACTGATGACGAGGATATTATAAATAAATACAATCCTTCTCCACGTGCAAAGACATCCAAAGTATGTATCATCATGTAAAATATTTCTCAAACTTTGCTATTTGTGATTGAAGAAAATTTTAATTATAATATATATTTTTAATAGGATCGGGATTTCAATAATAACCAAGTCATTCATGAAAATAACGAAATCATGGTGATTTTACAACTCACCATTAACATTTCTTTATATTGTTGATTCTATTAATAAAATAATTTGCAGGTGTATACTATAATAAAGCAATAAGAACTATAGTTTCACCGCTGATTATCACAACTTTTTGTATTTTAAATATGTAGGATTCTATTGAAGATTCCAATTTTATCGATGTTACAAATACACCTGCCAATATGGGTATAATTAATGTCGTACCAGTAGTTGAAGAAGATCTGTATGCACAGTTGTCAGGAAATAAGATCAAAAGAGTTTTTAAGAAGAAAATATCATAAGGTGTTTACATATGTAATAACTGCAAAAATGAAGAATTATTTGAATGGTTAGTTTAGTAGTTTCGTTTGTTATGAAAAAGATGTTTGAATCATCTCCTGTTTTTTCTTGTATTTAACTTTTCCTATTTCGTTAGTTTGGTAACTTCATTAGTTATGGACAACATGTTTGAATATATTCACGGTTCATTCAATTTTTGAACTTCTCCTATTTACATACATACAATAGTCCATATATTTTTAACTTAGTGGAAAGGCTACTTGAACGTGCCAGTGCTGGTTATTTTTTTACTTATTTTACTGTTATATTGGTTCTCTATGTAGTCGAAGAATTTTTCATTCTTGGTTGATATATTTCTCCATCAAGCTATCTAGAATTGATGTGAAACAGAAGCTTTATCGTGTGACGGGCAGCCTTTAATTGATGTGAGGGTGAAGTTATCTCATTCGATTAATAAATTATCAATAAATTGAATGAGTATGGCAAGTTTAAGCCATGAAGAGGATGGTGGAGTTGAGCTACAATTTTATTAAATCTCTCAATAGTTGATCGATTATTTTGTTCACAAGAAAGTCTAGAATTGATGCAATTTATTTTTGCATTAAGCCATTGATTAGATGCTGATGGAGTTGAGTTACAGGAACCAATTTTTTTTTTATGTAGTTTTAATTATTTTGGCAAAACTTTGTAGTACAATATTATCTAAAATCAACTTTGAGATGAGAATTATATTTTTTAATTTCTTGCAAAGCGTAGGTACTTTAAATCCACTTTTTCCTTCTTTATTATGAAAATTTTGATCATTTATGTCATTTATATTTACTAAAGCTTTCACCAAATGTGGTGATATATTAGAAGTGTGGAGCCTAGAATATTAAGGCCTAGAGGATTGATCTTCGACTTCCAGCTGTTGAATTTGATAGTACTATGTTTCGATGAATTGAGGATCTAAAAAAAGGGTGACAGATTGGTTAGCAAGAGGAAGCCAAAGGATTTAACTTACCAAGTTTCGGGAGCTAAACTGCTATAGTGCAGAAAAACTATAGAAGAGCATTATAAGAATTGACAATCATGACTAATATAGAATGATCAATAGCCATCAATTCAATGTTATTGATGCACTTAAATTACTTTAAATTTTAAATTATATATTATTTTCTTTTGCTCTAAAAAAATACCAATTTATACTGGACTGAGACTATCTCAATTAACTGAGAAGCGTATCTTTAACGAGACGATGCACCTTTTCAATTGCGGTGATTAATTATGCTTCGGACGATGGGAAGGGTATTGAATAAGTTGACACAAAAGCTTTTACTGTCCTTATTTTGTGAAGGAAATAAACTTCAAGCACTCCAGAAGAAGATGTAAAATTACTCTTTTCCTGATTATCTATATTGATTTTATTTTGGATTTGAGATAAGTTTTATCCTTGATCTTTGCGTGAGTGCATAAATATTGGTGGTTCGTGGCATAAATACAATCCTATCAAATTCATATATTTATTTTTTGGTTTAATTTTTTGAATGTGATCGTTAAATTTCATCTGTAATATAGCCATGTTTTTAGAATATTATTTTTTTCCTTTGAAACTATATATCCGCCCATGGCGCGGGTATGTATACTAGTATTGTTATATAGGAAGTTAAGTATGACGGGTACGGGGTAACCTACCTTTTACAACCGTAGTGGGGTTTCACGCTGTGCACCCGAAGCTTTCCAAATTCAAGCCCCGACTCCGCGCCCTAATTTCTCAAGTCCGTGATCAGTAAACCGCCATTGCACCATAGCCGCTCATCTCCACAAATGAAATCAATTTCTCAATCTGTATATAGTTTGACTCCACTGTTTATTCAAAATTAAAAACCTGTAGCACCATTAATGCCACCGATACTGATATCACTAAATCACAAAACCAATGAGAAAATACAGGAGTTGCCTCTGGAACTTTGCAAGTATGAATTCTTGGGAAAAATCTCACCAACAACATTAATATCTGAAACAAACTCCAAATCATTTGCAGCACACTCTAATTAGAAGTCATTCGCTGTCAGGTAACTCTCTTCTTCTTACCTCTTTATTTTTTGTCTTTCGATTTTATGTGTATTTGCTGAATTTTCGTATCTGTAAGTTTTATTTTGATTAGTGTTTGTGTTTTGATGATTGATAGGCCCAATCACTTAAGCAGAACTGTAAAAAGAAAAATCCATCGAAAACTTAAGCAGAACTGTAAATATGTTTCTTTAAGCAGAACTGTAAATATGTTTTTCTTAAGAAAAATCCAATTAAGCAGAAAGTTTTGATTGTTGTTTCAGTTTTGATGATTGGGGCTACAAATGTTTGCATAAAGAAAAGTCCATCTACTGGGAATCTGGGATAAAAATTATACAAGGTAGTATAAGTTGCAATTTTTATTTATCATATCAAAGTAACGAAAGAATTATATGTTAAAGTATTTATCAAATTTTATTTAATTTGAACGAGAATCATATTTGTCTTCATATATGCAACTGGCTTTAGCCTGTACTTGGAATAGAAAAGACAATCGATGGCCCATTACAGCTTCTATTCTTTTGTTTTGTGTTGTTTGTCTGTTACTGTGCTTGGAGGAGATTCTTCAAAAGGAGAAGAAAAGAATTGGAAGACCTTAAAATTGTGGAGCTAACATTTTTTATATGAAAAAAACAATAATTTTGGAGTGCATATTGAAATTACAACAATAACATACCCAACCTAATCTCACATAGAGGGGTTTGGGGTGGGTAGGGTGTACTCAGACCTTACCTCTATCTTGTGACCCTCGGCAATTACTACAAAATTAATATGAGAGTGCACTTCGAATTTCAAGCTTGTTTTAAGAGTATGGAGCAACCAAGCATTTCTTTTTCTGTAGCAATTTCTCAATTTACAAATCTTTAAACAAACTAAAAGGACTAAAACCGAAAAAAAAATGGACGCATAGCGATATTTCATTCATTTGAACAGAAAATAGTACATACCCGCACTTTCTACCGAACACATCAACAACTTGTTCTTAGCTTCAACACTTCTAACCACACATGTAACTGTTTATTATAAAACAAGCTCTAAGTCTTAAAAAGTGCTTCTCAGCACTTGGTGCTTATAAGCTGCTTAGATTAGCTAATCCGAACGGGTTCTAAATACGATAAGAGATTATCAATTTAATAATACAATACAATAAATTTAAATTAATAATTAAAACAAACATTTTGTTTAAAGTATCAATAAAATACAAATTTAGCGAGAACACACAGTCGAAACAGACCAAAAACGTTTTGTCAATTCATAGATTTGTACTTTAATTTATGGATACCACCAATGCCGCTGGTCTCTATCGCGTTGAATTTTCTCATTGGTTGATTTATTTCTAGTATGTTCTCTTCTTTATTGTTCTATTGTCCTTGTGTACTGTATGTCCTTGGCCTCCTATGTGTTTAGTTTGCCGATGCACGTCTTTCGGCCTTCTGGAAATTATGAAAAAGAACACGCAATGACATAAAGCAGCATATAAAGGTGAAAAAGAAATCAAAGACATTCGTTTATACTTACTTTTTCACCCATGTGATAATATTTATCTGACACATGGACGTCAAGCCTCTCCTCTCCCGTAATAGCTGCTACGTTGTCCTTAATCTCAATGGCTGAATCAGCCACATGAATGTATTTTAAAGAGCTAATATTCCCAAATGCAGAAGGATCTCTTTAAGCTCGTTACATAATTCTAGTATTAATTGCTCAAGCTTTGGGAAGGTTTCCTTATCAACTTGCCACGTCCCCGGAAAGTGAACATTCTTGAAACTCAATATTTTGAGACTTTCGAAGGTGTCATCACTTGCGTCCCACTCATCCTCTTCAAAGTAAGAGACTCCAATAGCCAGTATTTCGAGTTCAGGCAATCCGGCAATCGCTGACAATAAAGCAGGTCTCAGAGGACAATTGTACAACCGCAACTCTTTCAAGCTTGAAGGGAAGTGGTATTCACGGGGAGGTGGGATATCACCAGAGTAATTGTCAGATTCGAATGATGCAACGAGTGATTCAAGTTTAGTAAAGACATCCAACTTGGGAGATCAATTGCAGTCTATAGAAGGGTCCATTGGTTCCTTAATGGTGCACTGAAGGTGCTGAAGATTTGGAAACCTCTCTAAAATATCATTCGTGTCTTCAGAATATGTGATACGAACATGGGATAAGGTTGTCAAATTTTCTAACTTTGAACTTTCTTCCAATACCGATGGTTCATGCATGTTCTTCTTCTTACCAAGGAAAGAACAATACCTGATACTCAAATGTTTCATCTTTGACAGTTTCCAGATTCTAGGCAGTAGTACAATGTGCTTCGATGATCTTGATTCCCTCACCTCCAGAGTTTCCAAATTCCTGAGGTTCGACCACGACCATGGAAGAGCGTGTAGCTTAATCCAAATTTTTAAGAACCTCAAATGAACTAGCAAGCCTATTTCATCGATCTTTAAACTGTCATCCAGCTGATTGCGACCCAGTTGCAACACTCTTAGAAGCCTCACGTTTCCTATATAACGAACAGAAGGGGGGTCAAACTGACCGCTCACTTTCAAACATAAGAGTTGTTTACTAGAAGACCTCTTATCTTCAGAATTATAGAAATTACAATTTTTGTGGAGTTGGTGGTCAGTATTGAATGGTAGACGACGGTGCATGAAATCTGAAGCATGAAGTGGTTCACTTGAACTGATGAACTTGGAAATTTTTTCCTTTTTGGCTTTTATTGAACAGAAATCATGCACAATGTCATGCACATAGCATACCCTGATCTTACGGCCAGGATAAGCTGATTCCCTTTCGGAGACCATTACCAGGCTACGGGAGATCAAAGGATCCAAGTAAGATTTAGTTGCTTCCTCTAAGCTCTTGGAAGGGATATGATCCACCAACCCTTCGGCCATCAACAACTGTGTCAAATTGGAGACTGGAGTTCGTTTGTTCTTTTGTGATCTTCCAAAGTAAAGCAAACACGGCTTCACATGGTCTGGTAATGGTCATAGCTCAATTGCATAACCTTCATCATTTGCTCTTCGTTCTCGAAAGCAAAATATTTCAGGTTATCTAGGATTTCAGGCCACGAATCCTTTTTCTTTTCTGTCCTTCTCATAACTCCAGCGATCAAAGCAACAGCCATAGGAAGCCCTTGACATTTCTCAACTATTTTTTGTCCCACTTCCAGTAGTCCATCTGAGCAACTTGCTTCTCCAAATACTCCCTCTGGTTCACAATAAGTGTCCAATTTCCTTTTAGCACGGTCACTAAGAAAATACTAAATTCTATACAAAAATACATATTATGACTAAACTACCCCTAATTAAACATTTAATGTGAGGAGTAAGAAAACTTTTTAGGGATATGTATATAGAGGTTATTTTGTAAAAACAAATTGAATTCTTTCTTGATTACATAACTGGACACTTATTTTGAACCAAAATGAAAAAGCAAATTGGACACTTATTGTGAACCGGAGGTAGTACCATTTTTTCAAATAACTCCCAACTTTTGTCAGGTGTTAAAAGTTGAAGGTAAAGAGGATCACTGTTGCATTTGACTTTAATAGCCACTTGACTGCTTCGGCTTGTTAAAATAATTCTACTTCCTCTCTCAACCTTTGGAAAACATGCTATTAACATCTCCGCTGTTGCAATATCCCACACATCATCCAAGACAATGAGGTACCTTTTATCATATAGTTCTCTTCGTAGCTCTTCAGCAATGTCATCTTTATCACCCTCCCTTTCTTTGTCTTTTGGACCAGTAACTTCGTCAAGAATCTTCTGTAACACCTTTGACTTGTTACATTTTTGGGAAACAGTGCACCACGCCCGAAAATTAAAATGACGGTCAATTATTCTATTCTTATACACTTTGTTGGCCAGAGCAGTTTTACCAAGACCCGGCATTCCGACAATCGAAATGACATCAAGAGTTGGTCCATCCATGAGTTGGTCAATGATTTAAGCTGCTTCTTCCTCAAAACCTACTGTTACGCCAACAAAAGATGGTGAGTTTGGTTCAATTGGCTCATTGGAAGAATTTGTGTCAAGGGGGGTCTCCATTCTTAGCAATATCCTCCAGCTGTAAACAGGTGATTTCAGCCGCGATAAGCTTGATCTTATCAATGACACTGGGAAGTGAGAAGACAAGATGTGAAAGACCATTATCTCTACCAAGGATGGAACTAATAATATGTTCTGTCTCATATGCTGCATCTAAAGCGTGCTGCCAAATATCTTTAAGTAATCCATTGTTATGCAATGATTGCCTAACTTTCCAGAAAGACAATCTTTGGAATTCAAGGTCTTCTTTAACTATCCCAATTTCTTGCTTTATCAAAGCAACTGAGGAAGCATTGGAATTGAACAAATCATTTAAATGTCTGAGTAGAAGATTCATGAAGAGTAATCCATCACCCCAGGGAAGCGAAGTCGCGATAAGTCTGAGGCTTTCAAGAAAATCGGTTTGAGATATCCCTTCATTTGTTCAATTTTTGGCAAGAAGTTTGCAGTTGCATTCGCGTCTTTGATACTCTTTATTTGAAGAGCTCTCCTTCAACTCGCGAACCGCTATAGATATCTCCCTAGTAAGTGCTCCAGTATGTGCCATGATATCGTTCAATTTGTCATGAGGGATGGAGTGGTTTGATATGTCTGTAAGAGTAATCAACAGGAATTCTATCATGAAATGAATGTTTGGAGTGGGCGCGTTGACATGCACTGCACCTTCCATGTGTCCTTGGAGATGATTCAGATAATTTTGAAGAATCCTCGGAGATGCTTCTAGGAGTTTCTTAAGGAACCCTTCTACTTCTGTTGACCTTGAATCTTTCAGCTTCATAGTACAGATGTATTGAACCTCTAGCTCTGCAGGGATTATCTCAAACAGTAGAGAAGTGATCTTGAAGGAGAACTGAGAGGCTTTATCATAATCATCATCATCATCATCATTATCGTCATTATCATCATTACCTCCACCACCACCACCGCCTTCTTCTTCCTTACCTTTTTTGTTAATCCAGAGATCAAAACAGAACTGTGTTACTCTATCAGCTGTAAGTTGGAACAGACGAGAAAGATATTCAGTTATCTCATGCTCAGTGCATTCTTTTATTTTCAACCCATTGAAATCTCTTTTATGCCCGCATACTTTCTGAAGAAGAATGTATTCACTCTTGTACCGGAGATCCATTTTAGCAAGATACTTTGGCAGATCAAGGAGGTTCATGAGGAGGGAGTCTAGGCATTGAAATATTTGCTCCTCTGTCATGGTGGAACTTGGTACATAATCATGCCTTGACCTCACATAACTTTGGATATCTTCCAGCAGGCGAGGGGCCAGATGATCCCGCAGGATGTCATCTTCAATTTGACAGAAAAGTGACTGAACCAGATCATCAAACTTATTTATTTTCAAGGACATCTTGGCATAGAGGCCATCCAAATTGGAATTCCCAAACTGGACGAATGTTCTTAGGAATCTCAGTTTCATTCTTAGCTTTCCCATGTCATCTAACGATGAAAATGCTTTTCTTTCTTCTTTCTTTAATCGGTTCAACCCATCCAAGAAATCGTTAATATACTTGCTGATTATACTTCTTTGTTCCTCATATGAAACCTGCTAATTTAAAGACCAAAGATCAGTGACCTTCATCTCTTCATTTTGCTTGTGTATGAAATTAGGAAGATTTGAATTCTAAAGATTGATTCAAAAATAAAAAGAAGGAAAGACATGTTTCATCCTCGACCAGCCCTCAACTTGTATGCTTCTTCGAGTACTATGACCACGGTTATTTAACCTAACCTGCTACTAACCTTGTTTGGATGATTGAAGTTATCATTGAAAATTTTTGAAGTAAGTTCTTTAGAGAATTTTCATCGGAACAACTGGCAATATTTCTGGTCTACAGTTAATTTTGGATTATTCCAAGGTTTTGCCTAAAATGTTTTACTTGGATTGTTATTTATTTACTTAAGTAGTATGAGTATTTGTTTTGCTGGTCTCAACGTGAAATTTTAAACTTTAGTAAACTCTTTAACAAGTAGACCTATCAAGGATGATACTTGACCTAAATACAAAATGACATAAGAAGGTAGCCTGCATATGAGACGGATATGTGGAACAATCCGCCTGCATATGTATACACCTATGTTGTGAATATTTTTTAAAATTAATTCCATCCATCTGAGCTTTCACCTCCGTAGGGAGTTTGGCATTGACCCCTACGTCAGTTTATTTTCTCTACTGCAGCCTCTTTTGCATAAAAATAGAATTGAAGCTGAATAAGAAGACATTCGTTTCAATAGTTTTTTTCATTCTTATATCTTTAGTCAGCTATATCTCAGTGATGGTAAGAATTATGTCAAGGAAGAGTAGTAACTCGTCTGTTTGCTTAACTTCTTGTGGCTTAATAAAATATCTAACAATTTGTTGAATTCAGAATATGAAGTTATAGCTTATGGTTATAAGAATACTGGAACGAGATTGGGGATGGCCCTAATGCAGTAATGCCATTCAAAAGAAGATTTGTAATCCCAGTCTCCTCCCTTGTCTATGAACAGATTTTTCTTTTTAAATTATAGATAGAGCATTTGCTAGTTGCTTCAATACCGAATTTAGGAGCCCTATTCTGTAAATTGGAATCTTGACCAACTAGTTTTGTGGTTTGCGTTACCTGTGATGTTAGTGATTTGTAATTGTGCTACTCAAGGAGGCTAGACTTCTTGACTTCCCCAGTTATCTTTGTTTAGTCTGGGGCGCGTTGTTATTGACCTAGCCAACTTTCTAATCATCTCTCAATTATATTTCAAAAATCTAGGCTTAATCCTTTTAATGCTAGAGTGGTTTACTATTTCTTCTACTGGTCCTATTGCAAGTTAACTAATTAGCTTGCTTACACGTTCAGCTGATGTTCCATTGTCATTGCCTCATTTATAAATTATGCAGGGCTAGGCGATAACTCTCGAACAAATTATTCATACAATTTGTCGGATGGACAAAACTTGCCATGTTCACAAGTTATGTTGTGAAGGTCATTAACAAATTGTTCCCAAGCTTTGCCGGATTCCCAGAACTTGAGTTCCTAAGATCTTTTTTATGTGATTGTTTCAACTTCAACCAAGAACCTTTAACAAGGAAAGAAGTGGGGAATTTAGGCGTTCCAGACACAGATCAACAGATTCAGCTAAGTCCGATAAGATATCAGGTGTATTGCTTTCAGGTTTCAGCGTTGTGTCATGTATCTAGAAGTGTGTTTCATGAATTCTCTAGAATTAATTTCGAGCTAAATCACATTAGAAAGAAAGAAGTAGGAGGTGAAGGAGAATTAAGGTCTGCTGCAGCGTCTATATTTGCATAAATTTTGGAAAAACCCAGAAAATATTGGCGCACAAAAGGGACATTCAGTGAGATTTTCTAATTCAAAATGGAAGTGCTTATATCTAGCTTGATGATGATGCTGGATGGATTTTTT
Organism: Nicotiana glauca; assembly: GCA_026770625.1. NCBI lineage: Eukaryota > Viridiplantae > Streptophyta > Magnoliopsida > Solanales > Solanaceae > Nicotiana > Nicotiana glauca. The sequence goes on from MU758096.1 coordinate 219,234, forward strand.
AAAACCATTATTTATATTTTGATCCCGTTAAAAAATGTCATGCGCCAAATTATTAAAGCAGGCTGGGCATGATTTTGCCAAGATTTTGAAGCACATTGGGCAGAATTTTGAAGCACGTAGCATTTATAGTGAACGTTAGGATTTTGCTACAAAATTTTGACCATCATTAGAATTTTAGTCACAATGCTAAAAAATTCTGATGATTAAAATCCTGACGCTTAAGAAAAATCTTGCCCAATGTGCTTTAAATTTTTATCATGGGGCTCTCAAAATTTGTATATATTTGTGTCAAAATTTCTTAAGAATGTGTCAACTTGCTATTAATGAGTGTCATCGCTTGCCATTCCTTCTTTCTCTTTCTCGATCTCCTTTTGTACTTTATGCTGGATTAATCTCTAACCTCGAACCAGCCTCAACTTTCGCAACAAGTTGTAGGTTATTAACGTGTCAAAATATCTTGAATGAGACAACATTGAGCACTTGAAAAGTGGTGAACAAATAAATATACTAGTGGAAATTCAAGAGTTTGGACCATAATTCTATAGACAAGATCTAAATCTACACAGACTATGTTAATAGGCATTCATTTATCTTGATATTAACATGTTATAGAGATGAGATCCAAATCTACACAAACAATGATAAAAGCTCTTCATTTATTATGATATTAGAGAGAATTAAGAAGGCAGGAATCTTAGGTAAATTACTTCTTTTATCATCTTAAATACCTAATAACCCAAAACATAATATTATTTTAAATTAACGGTCGACTTATGCAAGTTAACCATTTAATATTGATTTCTGCAATTGACTAGCCATTATTTTGATTTATCATATTTCACGAAGACTTAATTTACTGTAAACAAGTAGGGGAAAGGGCTAAAATTCGTCCCTCAACTATGCCCCTTATCATGAGTGGACTGACTCATAATTACCCCTTAAAAATTAACCTACTTCCAACTTCTTATTTTTGCACTTTTAAAATATATTTTATTATTGAGATGAAGTGTCACCTTGTAAAATAATAATTTTAACCTCAAAATGTCTTTGTAAAAACTTCTAACAGAAAAGTACACAAACCCAAAATGGGTAAAAGAACCGAAACATCTAATTATTCTTATATTTCATCTATTTAATTTTTTTGACTCCTGAAATTTAACTATAATTAACATAATACCAATTTTAATAAATTAATTATTTTTCATGAAAACATAAATAATCTTCAAGAACTCAAATAAAAATTGAAATTCTTCAATCAATGAGAAATAATTTAGAGTAAAGAAAAAAATTGCAGTGTTATTATGTACCTTAAAAATTAGTTTATCTTGCTGATGAAATTACGGTTGCTGCCATCTAGAAAGAACAAAATCCACAAAATATTAATTTCATTTCTTTTGAGCTAAATTTATGCATAGAATTATAATTGCATAGACAAGAGAGTATTGATCTTCACAAAGTTTGAAAATGAAAGAGAGAAGGTTTATTAGTTATTCTTTTAGCAAAACATAATACTCTGTGGACTCCACTTTTGATGTGTATTTGTTGGAAATAATAATTTACATGTTCTTTTTTTTTTTACTTTTCTTTTCTTTTATTCCGCTCATTGTTTTTAAAAATAGAAGTCAAATAAATGTTGACCTAAAATAAAAAGGTTGATCGAAAAAATAAATTTCGTTTATCTTGAGGTGCAAATATGATCTAGTCTACTCACAAAAAGCACATATTCGGAACTAAATTCAAATGAAGCAAATTTGTTTTATTTCCCATAGTTGAGGAGCAAATGTGAACCAAAATGATAAGGGCGTCAGACCAAATTGATTATACGGGAAATGTCTAAAAATGCCGCTCAACTTTCAGAAATGGTCTATTCATGTCATCCGTTAAAAAAAATGCTCATTTCATGCCACTGCCGTTAAAGAAATGGCCATCCATGCCATTATTGACTAACGACAGTGGCATGGATGAGCCAAATAAAAATTGAGCCATTAGTCAATAGTGACATGGACAAGCTATTTCTTTCACGGTAGTGGCATAAAAATAATAATTTTTTAACGGATGATATGAATAAACCATTTCTGAAAGTTGAGTGACATTTTTAGGCCTTTTTCGTTGATTACAAGGACATATGTGCTCTATTTTTCATACTCGAGGGACATTTCTAGCCCTTTCCCCCGACAAGTATAGGGGGTGTCCTAGACAACTACAGGGTCCTACTTATGTATTTTTCATATATTGTTGTGCCTATGAATCAAAAGCTAAGGCTGTATGGTGGTCCGGGCCTAAATGGGTCAAATTGGTCGGGTTTAACGGGCCCGGGCTTAGCGGGCCTGGGCTCTGGAGGTCCCGGGCCTCACGGTCCCGAGCTTCGTGGGCTTAACGGGTGAGACCAGCCCGTGACGGACCTAAGCCCATGTGGTCCTGGGCTAAATGGGCCGGGCTCGTGGTCTTAGCGGGCCTAACAGGCTTTTTTATTTCTGGGTTTTTTATTTTTTATTTTTTTTATTTAAGGTAATTTCTTGTAAACCATATCATGGCTATATAAAAATATATGTAGTATATATGTAGAAATCTAATTATTAAAGTGCTTGACGAAAAAGTAAACTAATAAAACAATAGTAAAATTAAATTGCCATGCATAATAAATTAATAACAAAGTATAACATGAAGCATAAATACGTCTAATAATTTTAAAATAACACAAATTGTTAAAAAATCTTAAAGACGAATTCGCGGATAGATACCATCAACACAATACTTTATATGCCTCCTTAAAATGCCCCAGGTACACCCTGAACGAAAATTTAAGACTCTTCCACAGTTCTTGCACTTTAATCTTTGGCCTTCTTCATTTTCTTCAAGCACTTC
>MU758096.1:229537-258945 GCA_026770625.1 Nicotiana glauca
ACAGTTGTTTTGTTAAATTGATAACTTCCATGTAAAGTGTTGGATAAGAACGAAATGAACTAAAAGAGTTTGTGAAGCAATGATTCCCTTGCCGGGACGAGTAGACTGATACAATTGAATTCTCCCTTGCCGGGATAATTGGGTTGTTAGCTGTACCCTTGCCGGGTTTAACTGTTATGTTGATATTTTTCCCTAATGGGACCTCCTTTTGAGAGATTATCAGTGTTATTCATTATATTATGGGATTGTGTGGCACGCCGATCACTTATGAATTATATTATGGGATCGTGTGGCACGCCGACCACTTATGAATTATATTATGGGATCATGTGGCACGCCGACCACAACTTATATTGATTATTGTTATTGACCTGAGATGCCGGTGACATTGTGCACGGAGAAACGGGAGCGAGTGGTACGCCTACCACGTAATATATGGAAAGGGATCGTGTGGCGCGCCGTCCACTTATGTTATACATTATGGGGTCGTGTGGCGCGCCGTCCACTGTAAACATATGCATCATGAAACCCGGAGTAGATCTGCTGTTGTTTTTAATGTTCCATTTTCATCTAGTACTCCCCGGTAGTATGTCCCCTCCCAACTTTACTTTGTATTATTTTATTACTGTTTTCTCGCACTTGTATATTATATTTGCACAGGTTAATTGTGGTAGGTCCTGTCTAGCCTCGTCACTACTTCGCCGGGGTTAGGCCATGCACTTACCAGCACATGGGGTCGGTTGTGTTGATTCTACACTCTGCGCTCTTTTGCGCAGATACAGGTTTCGGGCAGCAGTAGCAGCAGTAGTTCGATTTTTGGCATTCCGCTCAGCAAAACACCGAGGTAGCCTTGCAGGCGTCCGCGGGACCCGGGATCTCCTCTATCTCTTTATTCAATCTGTTATCTCATGTATTCGAGACAAACAGTTTTATATTTCTTTCGAACGGTTGTGTTTAGTAAATTCTTAGCAGTTCGTGAGTAGTGACACCAGATACTGGGTAAAGGTGTATTTTAAAACTTTCGTATTTTTATATCATTTTGTTAAAACTAAAGTTTTCCGCACTTATTTAATTATTGTTAGAATATTATATTGTTGAGGGTGGATAGAGAATGTGTAATGTTTTGGCTGGCCTAGCTACGTTAGTAGGTGCTATCACGACACGTGATGGTGGGATAAATCCGGGTCATGACACATATGGTACCTTTGACATATACTCCTATTCTGCTTCATCCTTTGGTGACATAGTAGTACTTAGCTTTAAATGGGGAGCAAGTGGAGTACTAACTGGCTTAGTCTTGTCATCTATGCCAAAACAAAACGTTGTAGTACTCTCTTCAAATATTCTTTCTGAGATAAACAAAGTTTCTTTGAACATCTATTTCTTATTATCTTCCATGCCAAGAATTTTCTTTGCCTAACCCAGATCCTTCATCTCGAACTCCTTCTTCAGTTGAATTCAACTTATCAATTTCTTCCGAATTCTTGGAAGATATCAACATATATGAGAAGATATATAAAGGAACCATCTTTAAGCTTGCGCAAATACACACAATGATCGTATTTGCTTCTCTTGTACCCTTGCTGCAACATAAACTTGTCAAATCACTTGTACTATTCTCTAGAAGATTGTTTCAATCTGTACCACGATTTTTCAAGTTTGCACACCATATATTTTTTTTCCAGCAACTTTGAATCCTTCTGGCTGAGTCATGTAGATTTCCTCCTCCAAGTTTCCATGTAAAAACGCAATTTTTACATCCATCTGAACTAGTTCCAAATCCAATTGTGCTACCAAAGCCATTATAATTCTAATGGAGGAATGTTTTACAACTGGAGAAAATACTTCATTGTAATCAATTCCCTCCTTTTGAGTATATCCTTTGGCCACCAATCTTTCTTTGTAGCGAACATCTTCTTGGTTAGGAAATCATTCTTTCTTTGCAAATACCCATTTGCACCCAATTGCTTTCTTTCCCGTCGGGAGATTGGCCAATCTCCATGTATGATTCTGATGAAGGGACTGTATTTCATCATTCATGGAAATTCTCCACTTATCTTCTTCTGAACTTTGGACTGCGTCTTTATAAGTGGTAGGAACATCATCAGCTATAATTGAGGTTGAACAAGCAACCGTCTCTATGAGACGAACAAGTTTCGTTATTGTCCTTTTTGGCCTTCTGGTTGCTATTAATTCAAATTGTTGTTGAGGTTACTGAGTTGGAATCTCCTCTACTGGCTCTCCTTCCAGAGGATAATCTTCATTAGTTTCCTCCTCTGCTTCTTGTGTAGGAAAAATAAATTTTCCCTCAAACTCCACCTGGTTAGAAGCACCATCATCTTGTTTGGTATCTTCATTTGTTACCTTGTTTACCATAGCAGATTCATCGAAGGTAACATCCCTGCTGAATATTACTTTCTTTGTCATAGGACACCATAGGCGGTATCCTTTGACTCCAGAAGTAATCCCCATAAAAATAGCCTTCTTTACCCTTGGATCCAATTTCGACTCTGTCACATGATAGTATGCAGTTGATCCAAATACGTGCAAAGAGTCATAATCTACAGCAGGCTTTCCATACCATTTTTCAAATGGTGTCTTTCTATCAATAGCAGCAGATGGTAGACGATTAATGAGGTGACATGCATATGTTTGCCTCAGCCCAAAATTCTTTACCCAAGCCAGCATTGGAAAACATACAACGTACCTTCTCCAGCAAGGTTTGGTTCATACGTTCTGCCACTCCATTCTATTGTGGTGTATGTCTGACAGTAAAGTGTCGGACGATGCCATCATTTTCACAGACCTTATTGAAATGATCATTTTTGTATTCACTTCCATTGTCTGTGCGAATGCACTTAATCTTCCTGCCTGTTTGATTCTCCACCATCGTTTTCCATTTGAGAAAAATTCGCAACACTTCATCTTTACTCTTCATTGTATACACCCACACTCTTCGGGAAAAATCATCAACAAAGGTTATAAAATAGTGCTTCCCACCCAATGAAGGTATTTTGGAAGGACCCCAAACATCAGAGTGTACATAATCCAAAATGCCTTTAGTATTATGGATTGTTGTACCAAATTTAACCCTTATTTGTTTCCCTTTGACACAATGCTCGCAAAACTCCAAATTGCAAGCCTTTACTCCCTTTTAACAATCCTTGATCTGATAGAGTTTTCAAGGATTTTCCTTCGGCATGTCCCAAGTGCATGTGCCATAGCCTAGTTGCTTCTGCCCTTTTTTCGTCACTGGATGTCACTATCGCTGTCCCAATAACTGTACTACCGCGATAATTGTATATGTTATTATTTTTCCGATTGGCCTTCATTACCACTAGTGCACCAGAGCATACTCTCATCACTCCATTTTCTGCAACGATTTTGAACCCTTTTGATTTTAGGGCTCCCATATAGATGAGATTCTTTTTCAAATTCGGTACATATCGAACATCTGTTAATGTTATGATCATTCCATCATGGTTCCTTTATCGTATTGAACCAATGACATATGAGGTAAGAGGGCTGTTGTCCGCTGTGTGGATGACTCCATATTCTCCTTCTTAAAATTCCACGAACCAGTCCCTGTTGGGACACATATGATAGCTACAAGCCGAGTCCATCAATCATATGTATGTTGATGTTGATGACTCTGTTGTAACTAATGAGAAGTCTGAATCATCACAATCAGCTACATTTGAATCCATAATGGTCATTCCATTGTTATGTTTGGCCTTATTTTTCAACTTCGGATAGTCTTTCTTCTAGTGCCCCTTTTCTCTACAAAAGGCACATTCATCTTTGCTGGGTTTAGATCTTCCTTTCTTTGTCCTCGTTTGATTTTGAGGACGACTCCTCACAAACAGTGCTTCTCCTTCTCTGCCCTTCTATTTTTCTCGCTTTCTTTGTTCATAGATGTACAAAGCCGAACAAACTTCTCTGAGAGAAACTTCGTCATTTCCATGGAGTAGAGTAGTTTTAAGGTGCTCGTACTCATCAGGAAGTGACGCCAACAACATCAAGGCCAAGTCACCATCATCATAAGTTGTATCCATATTTTGCAAATCTGTGACCAACTTATTGAAACTGGTGATATGTTCATTCATCGTGGTACCAGGAACATAGGTGAAGTGAAACAGCCTCTTCTTCATGTACAATTTATTTTCACTGTTTTTCTTTAAATATTTATCCTCCAGTGCTTTCCATAATTTACTTGCAGAAGTTTCCTTTGTGTATGGATATTTCTGCTCTCTAGCAAGGTAGGATCGAATAGTACCGCAAGCAACACGGTTGATAATTCTCCAATCTTCTTCTCCAATAACATCTAGTCTCTTTTCTTCAATAGCAAGATCTAGTCCTTATTGAAAAAGGACATCTAGAACCTCACCTTGCCACATCCCAAAATGTCCTGACCCGTCAAATATTTCTACCGCAAATTTCGCATTTGACACAATTCTTGTCATAAGCGAAGATGCCAATGATAACGTATTGTTGACACTTGATGTAGATTCTTCTTGTTTATTGTCTCCCATCTTTGACACAAATATTATTTAATAGCTGACGACACAAATCAAGATTATTTCTTTTCTGGTGCGGAAGATCAGACTAAGCTGCAACCACAAAGCATACTCAGACAGAACCTTGACTCAATTACCAAGATAAATCTTTTCTGATGTGGAAGATCAGACTATGCTGCAACCACAGAGCATACTTAGACAGAACCTGACTCTGATACCAATTGTTGCGGAAGCCAAATGTATATAGTGTGAATGAGTCACAACTACTATATAAAAAATTATGGCAACCACCAACTAATAAATTAGACAATAAAACAACAATAAAAGGAACACCAGAATTTACGAGGTTCGACTAATTTTGTCTATTCCTCGGACACAACCAATATTTTATTCCACTCCAAAAATACAAGTGAAATAATATTAAAGAGAGAAGATACAAATGCCTTAAGAAGATAAAAAGGCAAATGAGAGGTGTGTTTAAATCTTAAACATTAGGCCTCCTTTTATAGGAAAAAATTTCCTACCAATTGCCTAAACCACCGATGTGGGATGAAGATTTTGACATATTCAACATCTCTTGCGTCCCAACCGTTCTCTACAAAATAAGGTATAGTGAACTCCAGTATTTCAAGGTCAGGCAATCTGGCAATTGCTGAGCCTGAGAACAAAGCAGGTACCAGAGGTAAATAACACAACCGCAACTCTTTCAAGCTCATAGGGAAATGATATTCATAGGGAGGCGGGATTTCCTCTACCGAGTATTCATCAGGTTCGAAAGCTGCATAGAGTGTTTCAAGTTTAGTGAGGACATCCAATTTGGGAAACCAATTGTAGTTTTCAGGAGGAACTGCTGGTTCCATAATTAAGCATTCAAGGCGCTGAAGATTTGGAAACTTCTCCAAAACCTCATTGGTGTACTTAGACTATGAGATAATAATGCCGGTTAAAGTTTTCAAATCTTCTGCCTTTGAGTTCTCTTCCAATAATGTTGGTTCATGCATGTCCTTCTCACCAAATAAAGAACTAAACTTGATTCTTGCATGTTGCAGTTTTGACAGTCTCCAAATAATAGGCAGTAGTACAATGTTGCAGCCGGTAGATTTCACCCGTGTTACTCGGACTCTCCGAAAATATTGCTGGGTGCGTGTCGGATCCTCCAAAAATAGTGTATTTTTGAAGGATCCGACACGGGTGCAGCTTCATTTTGGAGAGTCCGCGCAACATAGGATTTCACCACCAGAGTTTCCAGATTCCGGAGGTTCGACCACGAACATGGGAGAGCTTTTACTTTAGTCCAAATTTTTAAGTACCTCAAATGAACTAGCAAGCCTATTTCATTCGCTAAAGAATCTCCAAGAAGAATGTCGTCCAGTTGCAACACTCTAAGAAGCCCCAAGTGTTTTATGTGACAGATAAAGGAGGGATCAAGCCGACCGCTCACTTTCAAAGAGATGAGATGTTTACTATTATAACTAGAAGGCTGCTTATCTTCTTGAGAGTTGCAAAAAACAAATTGTTTGTGGAATTTGTGGTTAGTATGAATGGTTAGACGACAATGCATGAAATCTGAAGCATGAAATTGAGCACTTGAACTGATGAACTTAAAAAACTTTTCATTGTTGGCTTTTGTTGAACAAAAATCATGCACAACATCATGCACATAGCAAACCTTGATCTTACCAGAAAAAATTGATTTCCTTTCGGAGATCATTACCAGGCTACTGGAAATTAAAGCATCTAAGTAAGTTTGAGCTGCTTTATCTAAACTCTTGGATGGGATATGATCCACAAACCCTTCGGCCATCAACAACTGTATCAAATTTGAGACAGGAGTTCTTTTGTTCTTTTGAGATCTTCCAAAGTAAAGCAAGCACGGCTTAACTTGGTCAGGTAAATGGTCATAACTCAATTGCATAACCTTCATGATTTGCTCGTCGTTCTCGAAAGCAATATATTTCAGGTTTTTTAGAATTTCAAGCCACAAATCAGTTTTCATTTCTTTCCTTCTAATAACTCCAGCAATCAAAACAACTGCCAACGGAAGACCTTGACATTTCTCAACTATTTTTTGTCCAACATCGAACAGTTCAGCAGGGCAACTTTCGTCTCCAAATACCTTTTCTTCAAATAACTTCCAACTTTCTTTTAAAGTCAAAAATCGAAGGTAAAGAGGATCACTATGGCATTTAACTTGCAAAGCCACTTGACTGCTTCGGCTTGTTAAAATGATTCTACTTCCTCTCTCAACCTTTGGAAAACATGTGATTAACATCTCCCCTGTTTCATTATCCCAAACATCATCCAAGACAATGAGGTACCTTTTTTTATATAGTTCTCGTCTTAGCTCTTCAGCAATGTCAGCTTCATCACCCTCCCTTAGTTTTTCTTTAGGACCAGTAACTTCATTAAGAATTTGCTGCAACACTTTGACTTGTTACATCTTTTAGAAACATTGCACCATGCACGAACATCAAAATGACGATCAACCGATGCATTCTTATATACTTTGTTGGCCATAGTAGTTTTACCCAGGCCCGGCATTCCAACAATTGATATGACATCACGCTCTGTTGGTCCATCAATGAGTTGGTCAATGATCCAAGTTGCTTCTTCCTTGAAACCTACTGTTACCTCAGCAACATATGATGCTTTAGGTTGATCAACTGGCTTGTCAGAATCCCTTGCATCAAGGGGATCTCTAATCTTAGCAATATCCTCCATCTGTATACTGATGACTACTACCACGATAACCTTAATCTTTTCCATGACATTTGGGAAGTGAGAAGATAAGATGCGAGAGACCATTATCTCTAACAAGAATGGAATTAATGACATGCTCTGCCTCATATGCCGCATCCAAAGCTTGTAACCAAAGATCTTTAACTAATCCATCGTCATCCAATGTTTGCCTAACTTTCCAGAAAGAAGATTTTAGAAATTCAAGGTCTTCTTTCACCATCCATATTTCTTGCCTTATTAAGGCAATTGAGTAAGCATTGGAATTGAATAAATCATTTAAATGTCTGAGTAGGAGATTCATGAAGAGTATTCCGTCACCCATAGGGAAGCGAAGTAGAGATGAATCTGGGGCATCCAAGTAACTCTGTCTGAGATCTCCCTTCATTTGTTCAATTTGTTGAAAGAAGTCTGGAACTGCAAAGTTTTCTTCACTTATATTCTCTCCATTTGAAGAGCTCTCCTCAAGCTTGTGAGACAGAATAGATATCTCCCTAGTTAGTAATGCAGTATATGCCGAGATATCGTTCAATTTGGCACGATGGATACAGCGGTTTGGTATATCAGAGAAAAAATTCAATAGAAACTCTATCATGACATTAATGCTTTGAGGTACAGCGTCGATAGCCACTGCACTAGCCATGCGTCCTTGGAGAAGAATTAGATATCTTTGAAGAATTGGTGGAGATGCTTCTAGGAGTTTCTTGACGAACCCTTCTACTTCTGTTGACCTTGAATCTTTGAGCTTCGTAGAACAAATGTATATAACCTCTAGCTCAATAGGGATTATGTCCAAGAGGAGCGAAGCGATTTTGGAGGTGTCCTCCTCCTCCTCCTCCTGATCACCATCATCATCATCATCGTTGGCATAGTCATCGTCATCGTCGCTGTCGCTGTCGCTGTCGCCGTCGCTGTCGGTTCTCAATGCATCCTTTAATTTTTAACCCTCTGAAATCTCCCAGATGTCCGCACACTTCACAAAGAATCTTGTATTCACTCACCAATGGGTCAATCAGTTCTGGACAATAGTTTGGTAGATCATGGAGATTCTTGAGGAGGGAGTCAAGATATTCAAATATTTGCTCCTCTGTCATGGTGGCACTTGCTACATAATCATTCTTCGAACTCACACAACTTTTGATATCCTCGAGCAGGCGAAAGGCAAGATGATCCATGTTGTATTTAGCTAGCAAGATATCCAAAAGGCGAGAGGCAAGATGATCCATGTCGCATTTAGCTAAAATGTCATCTTCACTTTGATATAAAAGTGACTGAACCAGATCATCAAACTTCTGTATTTTCAGGGACATCTGGGAATAGAAGCCACCCAAGTTGGAATTACCAAACTGCACAAATGTTCTTAGGAACCTCTGTTCCATTCTTAGCTTTTCAATGTCATCCAACTCTGAAACAATCTCTTCTTTGTCAATATTTTTTAATAGCTTCAAGCCATCCAAGAAATCATCGATATACCTGCTGATTGTACTTCTTTGTACCTCATATATTACCTGCTGATCAAAAACCAAAGATCAGTGACTTTCATCTCTATATTTTGCTTGCATATGAAATTAGGAAGACTTAATTCCCAATAACCCATTATAGAAAAAAAGAAGAAAGACATGTTTCATCCTTTTGTAGCTCTCAATTAACTTGTGTGCTTCTTTGAGTACTATGGCTATGGACACAATTACTCAACTCAACCTTGCCTAACATTGTTTTGATTGTAGTTCGCATTAAAATTTCTAGTAGCAAGTTTTTCTATCGAAATAACTGGAAAAAGTATTTGGTCTGCAATTAGTAATGACCTCACAAAGCCACCATGAGCCAGAAAGACTTTTCACTTGGCTTCTTTTGTATTTGACTGTGCATTAGCTAGTTAATTTCCCAAATCCGAGAAAGTGTTTCAGTACATATACAAAGAAAATGAAATAGAAGTAGGACTTCTTGGCAAACTGGAAACTCAACAAATATAACTTTTTAGTTCAATAATCGAATGACCCGACTTTATGAGTTCATTTTTCAAGTTTCTGGCAAGAACGGGTGTATTTCCTGCTGACATGAAAATAAGTTACTGACACTAAAGGGGAACCTTGGAGCAACTGTCAAGTTGTCTCTGTGTAACTTATAAGTTACGGGTTCAAGCCTTGTAATCAGCCACTGATGCTTGCATCAGGTAAGATGCCTACATTACACACCTTGGGGTGTGGCTCTTCCCCCAATCCTATGTGAAACGGGATGCTTTATGCACCAGCCTGCCCTTCTTACATTCTCTTTGGGGAAAATGCACCCTTTAAACTTGTCCTGAAAAATCACTTAGGCACCTTAAATTTACGGGGGTGACACTTTACTCCCTATTCCTTTAAGGAAGAAACTGATACTAAGTCACTTTAGGCGCATTTGTAGCCCATAAAATTAGCCCATCCTCTTCATTTTTACTTCATTATTGTTCCCCATTTTTAACATTTCATCATGAAAGCTCCTTTTCCTCCTCAATCCATCCAAAAATGTCTGCACATCTTACCACAAATAGAAGGATTAAAACTTCGACAAGCAAATTGCTCATGGGCGGATGTAGTGTGCTAACCCATAACTTTCGCCGCGGAGTTTATATGTAAAAATTCGTTAAAATTGCAAGAATAGTAGATATGAACTCATAATTTAAAAAATATAATGACGTTCAATGCTAAAACCTTAAAAGTTGAACGCATAGAATTTAAATCATGTATCCATTGCTTCACAAACATTCATTGAAAAATACATGTCAGACACATAGAGCACGGCAAACAAACACAATCCTTCAGCTCCTTCTTTCATACCCTCAAGAGATAAAACTTAGGTACAACTTGAAAAGCACTGATTTATCACTTCCCCTTTCCATACAAGTAACAATACATACCTATTTTCATACAAGTAGTGGATGACTTTCAATTCTCTTTTCCTTAGCGCCAATGAAAAATCATTCACTGACTGGGCCAAAATAGATGAGCCTTTTGGCGTCCTTGGTGTCATTATGAAGTTGCTTTGAAATTTTACATGGTTTTTTTGGAGTAAGAACATAACCCCTTGTTTCATTATCTTCATCTGTAACTTTCTTTCCTTGAAATGAGGGTAGGCCTCGTTAATTGTAACGGGCCCTCTCTCCATGAGAAAGCTCTATGTGGTGAGTTTAAGGAGCTGGGGTTGATGAGAATTTCAGGATTGTGAAAGAAGATGGAATAAAAGGAAAAATTTTGAGGGAAAAAAAAAAGGACTTTTAAAGATGGGAAGAGGGTAGTGATAAGAGAGGATATAAGCAGGCAACGTGATGGTCAATATGCCTGCTCCATCCAAGCATATTTAAGATAGTTACCACACAATTGGACAATACAATTGGTCAATAAAGAATCTGACTGTAATCGCTTCAGAAATATTTTCGTGTTTGGATTATTTTACCCTTCTGCTTTGGACTGAGTTACGATCAGTTTTTTTCCTTACCTGTCGTCAAGCTTTTGCTTAGCATCAAAAGCTAATCTACCATCTAAATACCAAGTGGCACGTTAATAAATGGAAGAGCTTTCCAATTTTTTAACTGTGCTTTTGTCGTACACTCTCTTCAATTAGCAAAAGAAAACTTTGGAAATATACCCTTACACCATCATCAGCAAAGGACCTCATTAAATTAACATTCAAAAGATTAAAAACTAAACTCTAGATAAATACCTCACTATGTACATTTATTCCACTGTTGCTCATGGGATTATAAAAAAGTTTTATTTAGATTTATATCTAAATTACACTACGAGGATCATAACATAAGAATTTAATAATAACAAGATTATTTAATGAATATATTTTTTATAATAGATACTTAGTTTCATTGAAATATCAACGTATAATTTAAATGTGATTGGTTTTATACTGGATAAACTTGAAAAACGTTTTAACTCAAATTTTCACCTTCACTTTTTAAGGCTTCCTTGAAATATGGGGTTATTTGCAGTAACTATATTACTTTCTCTGGTCATGTGAGTGCATGAGCTTCATTTATATTTTTCAGTTTAATTAGTAAGCAAATGTGACAACCCGGCCAGTCGTCTCATGAGTTACCGCTCTGTTTCCCCCCATATCTGCTTCTTTATGCTTCATTATCCGTATCTTATGTGATCGAGTTGGTTTGGAGTGGTTTTGATAAGAAATGAGACACTTAGTCTCTTTTAAGAAGGCTTAAGTTGGAAAAGTCAACCGGACGTTGACTTATAAGTTAGAGGGCTCGAATGTGAATTCTGACGGTTCGGTTAGTTCCGGGAGGTAATTTGCGACTTAGGAGTGTGACCGAAAGTAATTTTGGAGGTTGGGTGTAGAATTAGGCTTGAATTGGCGAAGTTAGTATTTTGGCGAATTCCGATTGATAGGTATGATTTTGATCCAGGTGTCGGACTGAAATTTCGAGAGTTGTTGTAGCTTCGTTGTGTCATCTGGGATATGTGTGCAAAATTTCAGGTCATTCGAACATCGTTTGGTCGGGTTTTTTTATCGAAAGTGTATTTTGGAAGTTTTTGGAAACTTAGGCTTGAATTCGATGAGTTTTGGGTAATTTGATGTTGTTTGAGGTGTTTTGATGATTGGAACATGTTTGAATGATGTTATGAATTATGTTGGCATATTTGGTCGGGGTCCCATGAGGCTAGGATAAGTTTTGGAAGAGTTTTTGGAAGATTTTTGCCGTTTTGAGTATAAGCATGTGATGATCCAAAGGTCAATTTTTAGTTCTAGAGATCGAAATGTGATTTCGAGACTTCCAAAATTTTAATAATGAATTATAGGAGTGATATGGAAAGTTCGGTCTAATTTCATCAAGTTGCAATTGGGTTTTTAATGCAAAATATGAATTAATTATTTAACGAGCGAAACGGGTATTGCACTAAGAAAATGAACTCCAAATTGTGTTTCTATTGAAGAAATACGTTCGTATTATTATTTGTGACTCATAGGAACAAGAATCGTCAAATTCTGAGTTCGTATGATGGAGTTAGAGCATTTTTAGTGAAATAAAAAGCTGCTGCAATTTTTTGGACAAAAAACCGGTATTTTCGCAGAAGCGGTGAAAGTACCGCTTCTGCGATGAACAGTAATCCCGCATCTGCGGTGAACAGTACCGCATCTGCGGTGAACAGTAAAAATTACACCTGCTGTAAACAGTTGTTTGGTCGGGTTTTTGATCAAAAGTGTATTTTGGAAGTTTTTGGAAACTTAGGCTTGAATTCGATGAGTTTTGGGTAATTTAATGTTGTTTGAGGTGTTTTGATGATTGGAACATGTTTGAATGATGTTATGAATTATATTGGCTTAAGAAGTGATTATAGGCTCTCCTTGATCCAAAATGCTAAGATTGAACAATTTCATGACCTACCAATGAAATGATCCCTAGTTAACCCCTTTGAGCCTTAAACCTTCTTCTTTCAAGAACCAAAGCTACAAGCCTATGCCCGTTCTTAATGATACCCTCTCTTGGCACCCAAATCTTCCCTTGAGTAGATGGCAAATGTCTAAGTTTGGGGGGGNAGGCAATGAAAAAGGAAAAAAAGACAAGACAAAGAAAAATACCAAATTGAATAAGGTCGAAAAGAGGATTCAAAGAAAATAAAAGTGAAAAAGGTTGTGAAAAAGTAGAAAAAAGGAGAAATGTGCTGAATTGCATAAGAAAGATTGACAGTGTGTCTCTCTAATCCCTTGAAAAAGAAGTGAATATTCAAATGAGTCAAGAAAGTGCGCCAAAATGAATCAAAAGAAGTGCTTGAGGGAAGATTGAACCCACTTAAACAAAACATATCCTACCCTTACCCAAAAGCCTTTACAATGACTCCACAAAAGCCCTATATGATCTTGAGTTGAACGGAACCTACATTAGTGGATACTTAGATAAGGGGCAAGCATATGGTACCTAGAGCCAGACTTGTGACATTTTTTGTGAGAGAAATGAGAGAAAAATCCATCAACCTCGATTTGTGTGTCATAACTCTAAAAGGTGAGGTTCGCTTAGGGAGAGTTGAGGATGTGTGAGTTTGGGTTCCACAATGACCAATGTATTTGAGAAAAGCTTCTTGATGAAATGAGTCAACCCTTGATGCTCTTGTGTCGCACTTGATCCACAGTTTTCAAAAGCTTAAAATGTGTTAATGATGCATTCGTATTGAGGGTAATTGTTAGTCCCAATTGATGCTTGTTGAGGTTACTTTAGGAGAAGCTGGAATTATTTGGATGTTTTCCTTTGAGGGGTGGGTTTTATTTGCTTAAGGACAAGCAAAAGTTTAAGTTTGGGGGAGTTGATAACTATGATTTTAACACGTTTTATGCCCATACTTGCCTATGCTTTGTGTATTAATTGCCATAAAATATTTTCAAAATGCTTACAAGTTGCGCTTGATTGCAGGTTTGAGCGACAATATGACATATCAAAAATCGGCTCAAAACAGAGTGAAACCTGCCAAGTGTCAAAGACTAAGTGAAGTGGGGACAAGAGGACCTAGCGCGGACCGCACTGTTTTGCTGCGCGGCCGCGCTAGGAGATTCAGAGAGTACATAATTCAAGGGGATCCTGCGCGGTCCGCGCTCATCTTTACGCGGTCCGTGTTTGTGGAGATTCAGAGACCCAAAAATTCAAGGCAAGATCCCACGCGGCCGCTACAAATCAGTGCGGTCTGTGTGGGTGAGATTCAGAGAGATGACAATTTGCCCAAGTCCTTCCACGCGGCCACACTCCACTTATGCGCGGTCTGTGCCTATCAGCCTGCGCGACCGCGCTACCTTCTTGCGCGGTCCGCGCCCCCAACTTCAGAGAAGAAATAATTGCAAGTTCAAGAGCTTGCGCGGCCGCGCCACATTTATGCGCGGTCTGCGCTGACCCCGCAGGGGTATTTTTTTCCAGTTTTTTCAGCCCAGTATAAATAGAATATTTTACCATTTTTAGGTTAAGTTTTGTACACCTGATAGCTGCTGTGCTCGTGAGACATTTGTTTTAGCCTATTTTGGGCATTTTGAGCTTATTTCATCATAGATTATTTTAGTTTAACATTAGCAATTAATTAATATGGTTGTTTCATCTTCAGTTTCTTCTCTAGTTATGTCTAGCTAAACCCATTAGTTAGGGTTGTGACTCAACCCTAGTATGGGTAATTGATGGGTGTTGCTTATTAATGATAGATTGATATTGAGTGTTTGTTATTTGGGTTAATTTTATGGTTTAATTAAGGATTGGTGGTTGCAAACATTGATTCTAGCTTAGTGGGTCTTGACCTTTCTTGAGAAAGAGAGTCTATGACCCCAAAATTGACCCAACAAGGAATTGGGATGGACCCATGAGAAATGGTAGTCCCAATTAACGGGTTAAACCTCGAAAGAATAATCACCCTACTTGAACCCTAGTTGCTTGGTCTAATTGGCCTACCTAATTGGTCTCGAGAGAGTCAATTGGGCAAAATCGCTCTCTCTACTAAGAGGTGTGAGAGTGGGTACAATCGTGCAACGGTTATAACATTCATCCCAAATATGTCAATCTATTGTTAGTAGTTTCTACCCGTTAATTAACCACCTAGGTGATTCCATGACCCTAGTGCCTTTCTCTATATTAATTACATCTTAGCAAATATTTCTCTTAGCATAATTTAGTCTTATTCTTAGTTGATAGTAGTAGTGATAACAAGAAAATCCAAAAATATTAGAAGTACAATTAGAAGCACAAACGCATTCTTAGTCTATATATATACACAACTCCATTACAAGCTCCCTGTGGAAAATCGACGCCGATACCACTATTCAGGTAAAAGTCTTAGC
The DNA here is from genome assembly GCA_026770625.1 of Nicotiana glauca. Taxonomy (NCBI): domain Eukaryota; kingdom Viridiplantae; phylum Streptophyta; class Magnoliopsida; order Solanales; family Solanaceae; genus Nicotiana; species Nicotiana glauca. The sequence continues at coordinate 244,600 of MU758096.1, forward strand.
GCCTGCTCTTCCTACCGTTGTGTAAGTTTGAGTTTGCATGCGACCAAGGCTTTTGTAGGATTTTAGGTTTGTTTCCCTCTCCCAAGTATTCTCTTCTGCATCACAGCCCTGCCATTTTACCAAGAACTTTTGGTGATCTTTCCTTTAGGCATGAATCACTCTGTCATCAAGGATAGCTTCAACACGCCTTTTCCCGGTTGAATTGGGACCTCGAATATTGGGTATTGTAAGCTAGCTCCTTGAAGGATCCTCCGTGTCTTCTCGAAAAGGTTTCAGGAGACTGACATGGAAGACAGGATGAATTTTCCACCAAGCTGGGGTATCCACCCGGTATGCAACTTTTCCAATGCGCCTCTCAAGATAAGGGTCCAATATATTTTTGCAATAGGCGAGGGTCATAGACTCCCGCATAGGGGTGTGCATTCGAATCGGTTTATCGATAAATCGAATCGATTATTTATTATCGAAATCGAAATTAAAAAAATCAAAAAAATTGAAACCTTATTGAAACGATAACGATAAGCATATGTACAAATCGATAATCGATAAGTAATTATCGATAAGGGTCAAAATCGAATCGATAAATCGAATGCACACCCCTACTGTAGACACTTGTAAAATGAGTAATTACCTATTTGTGTAGATTAATATAACATACAGAATGTATATATATTCCGCTACTATTTTGAAAGCGGCTATACAATATCATTTTCCCTAATCTATACCCTTTCCTTTACCCTAAGTCCATTACCCTATTATTTCCTATATCACATTTAAGGAAGTGATCATATTTAAAGATCAAGAGAATGAAGTTCAAATTAATGGAAAATAGAATTAGCCGTAATGATGTATTTTGTTTTGTTTTTTTATACTGTTGGAGTGTTGGTGGCATACATTTGATCTCTTACTTTAGTTTTGTTGTATGTGCTTGTTGACACAATTTTTATGTTATAAACAGTGTTCGTCTTATTTTAGCTTCTTTTTGTCAATATTAGTTAGACGCGTTTATAGCGATATACTTTCCGTGGAATCCCATAAATTTTCTTATTGGAGTAATCGATAACCGAATCGATAAGCCCCCAAAATCGATAAATCGAAATCGAAAAAATAAAAAACTTATTGAAACGATAACGATAAGCATATGTGCAAATCGATAATCGATAAGTAATTATCGATAAGGTTCAAAATCGAATCGATAAATCGAATGCATACCCCTACTCCCGCAAATAAGTGCCGCTTTGATATTTTGACCATCACTTTGTCTCCTACTTGATATTCAACAAAGCGACGATTCTGATCAGCATGCCTCTTCATCCGCTTTTGAGCTTTGACAAGATAGCTCCGTACTATCTCCAGATTCCGCTTCCATTCTTTCGAAAAGCTAGCAGCTCGAGGAGACTTAGCCGTGTTTGGTGCATTCACGGTGTGTGGGAGTAGCGGTTGCTGTCCGGTAACAATTTCAAAAGCATTTTTGTTTGTACTAGAGCTCTTTTGTGAATTGAAACACAATTGAGCAGCATCCAGAAGCTTCACCCAATTCTTCTGCGGTCCGGTTACAAAGTGGCGGAGATATTTCTCCAACATACCATTGATCCGCTCCGTATGGCCATCAGATTGCGGATAAAAACTTGAGCCGTGACTCAATTTTGACCCAAGGCACTTAAAAAGTTGGGTCCAAAAGTTGCTAGTGAAGCGTGAGTCGCTAACAATGTCTTTGGGCAGACCCCAATATTTGACAATATGAGAGAAGAAGAGTCGAGCTGTACCTTCTGTTGATATATACTGTGGGGCTGCAATAAAGGTGGCATATTTGGAAAACCAGTCTACCACAACCAGGATAGTTGTGAGATCTCTGACCTTGGGCAATCCGGTGATGAAATCCAGGGAAACGCTTTCCCAAGGTCTCTTTGGGACAGCTAGTGGTTTTCCCAAGGTCTCTTTGGGACAGCTGGTGGTTCCAAGAGTCCCGTTTGTGTCAAGTGGTCTGACTTGTCCTTCTGTCATACTAGACAGGTCTTCACATACTGAGCGACATCATCGGCCATTTGAGGCCAATAATAGGCACGGCGAAGTAACGCCATAGTACGTTCTTCACCGGGATGGCCAGCCCACAGAGTATCATGACATTCTGCAAAAAGAGTCCTCCGAACATCTCCTCATTTCGAAACATAAAGTCGGTTCCCTTTGACTTTCAGAAAACCATCTTCCATGTAAAACTGGTGAGTCTTGCCCTGTCCTACCAAATCAACCAAATACTGAGCAGCGGGATCCTTTGGGAGTAGATCCTGTATCCGGTCCTTGATGGAGGTGGCTACTTCGCTCCCCCTTAGGGTGGTGAGTAGGCATACCGATGCTAGGTCAGCTCTCCAACTAAGTGCATCAGCAACATGATTGGTCTTTCCACTGCGGTACTCCAGGTTGAAGTGGAATTTAGCTAGGAGTTCCTGCCACCTAGTCTGTCAACCATTCAGCTTTGGCTGGGTCATGAAATGGCTGACAGCTGTGCTGTCTGTCTTGACCACGAACGGGGTCCCCAACAGATAGTGCCTCTAGAGGTGCAAGTAGTAGACGACAGCCAATAATTCTTTCTCATGGGCGACATAGCGCCGCTCTGCATCCTTCAACTTCCGACTCTCATACGCCACATGGTGCCCTTCTTGTAGCAAGACTCCACCGAGGGCATAGTCGGATGCATCCGTCTATACCTCGAATGGCTTGGCCAGATCAGGGAGGGCCAAGACGGGACTACTAGACATAGCCACTTTTAATGCGTTGAAGGCATCTGCTCTTCTCGGTCCCCAATCCCAGGGTGTGACCTTCTTGAGGAGTTCTGTCAAGGGCACTGCGATAAGGGAGTAGTTCTTCACAAATCGCCGGTAGAAGTTTCATAGGCCAAGGAATGCCCTCAAGGGGACATCCTTACGCGGTAGCCAATCTATGATGGCCTGAATCTTCTGTTGGTCCATCTTGGACAGCTTGGCATATAGCTCATGCTCCCGCAAACGAGCTAGGACCTTCCGCAAATGCACTAGATGTTCTTCCAATGTTTGGCTATATACCACAATGTTATCCAAGTAGACCACCACAAATTCGTCAATGTACTCTCGGAAGGCTTGGTTCATCAGGGTGCAAAATATGGCTGGAGCATTAGTCAAGCCGAACGACATGACCAGGAAGTTGTACGACCCATATCTTGTTACACAGGTCGTCTTGTGCTCATCACCCTCTGCGATTCGAACTTGCCAATAACCTGTCTTGAGGTCTATCTTGGTGAACACCGTCGCACCACCCAATCTATCGAACAAGTCTGCCATCAAAGGAATAGGGTACTTGTTCTTCACTGTGATTTTTTTTAGAGCTCGATAATCCACACAGAGTCGTAGGCTGCCATCGTGTTTCTTTTGGAATAGAATAGGGGATCCATATGGGGACTTTGAGGGTAAAATGATCCCTGTATCTAGCATTTCCGTTAATTGTCTCCGAAGTTCGGTGAGTTTGGGTTGTGACATTCTGTAGGGCGCCCGGGCAGGTGGCTTCGCGCCCGGCACCAACTCAATTTCATGGTCCACAGTGTGCCTAGGCAGGAGCCGCTTTGGCATGTACAGTGGCATGACATCTTCAAACTCCAGTAGTAACTCCTTCACGAGTTCAGGAATGGGACCCGAGGAGCGTTCTATATCTTCAATGCAGAGGGTTGCCAGGAACGTAGGCTCATTCCTTTTGACCCCCTTCTTCGGCTACAAGGCCGAGATGTTCTCAACGGCCATCTTCATGGGAATACATGGGATAATTCAGGGCTTGGCCCTATTGGTTCCCATCATCAGTAGTATGTTTGCAAATGGTACAGGCATGGTGTTAGTTTGCCTTAGGAATTCCAGCCCAACAATCAGCTCAAAGTCATCTATGATCACCACTCGTTGGTTGAACTTTCCTTCGTAGGGGCCAACCTTCATCGGTACGTCTTTGGCTATTCCACCCACTGGTTGGGGAGGTGAGTTGATAGCCTTGACATTTACCTTTCCCTAAAACCAGTCCAAGGCGCTCCACCTGAGTCGAAGCTAAGTAGTTATGGGTGGCACCCATGTTTATCATATCCTGAATGGGCTTGCCATTCAACTTCATCTCGACGAACATTAAGGTCCTCTCTTGTTTAGGAGGAGTCTACACATTCACCTTCTTTTTCCCTTTCTTCATGATTGGATGTGGGTCCTTCTTCTTACGGATACCAGCACTGGTCTCCACTAATGCCTCAGAGATGGAACCTACAATTGCATTCAGTCTAGTCCGCATCGTCTGAGTCGTCATCCGTCCCATCATCAATAGCTTGATGGGCATTCATCTGTGCATGTGGGCATTCATTGTTCCAATGTGGTCCGCCGCAATGACAGCATCCTGAAAGAGGCTTTCTCCCCCGATCATTGTTGTTTGAAGCCGCACTATTATTGCTTGAGGAAGGAGCTCTAGATTTGTTTGAGTTCCGATCTCCGCCAGTTTTGCTAGGACCACCGTTGCTTGGCTGGCCCCCTTTGAACCCTGCTCGGGCAGGCGGCTGAGGCCTGTCCTTTTGAGCTTCCATTTGATAGTCCCCAAGGCATTCAACTGCTTGGATTGACTTGGGAAGGGTATCTACCCTTTGTCTCTGTAACTCCACGCGGGCATAAAGTTTCAACCCTTCCATAAAGGTGAATAGCTTGTCCTTGTCCCCCATGTCGCGTATGCTTAGCATGAGTGCAGAGAATTCTCGCACGTAGTCCCGCACTAATTTTGTCTGTCGGAGCTCCCGTAGTTTTCTCCTTGCATTGTATTCAACATTTTTGGGGAAGAATTGTAGGCTTATGGCTGCCTTCAGTTCTGCCCATGTCTCGAGAGTATCTTCACCGGCCTTGATGGCTTCGTACTTCACCCGCCACCAGAGTTTAACATCACCCTGAAGATACATGGCAGCAGTTGCTACCTTTTTAGTTTCCTCTAGATCCCCAACAACGTCAAAATACTGTTTGACGTCAAAGATGAAGTTTTCCACTTCCTTGGCATTCCTAGCTCCACTGTATGGCTTTGGCTCAGGAATTTTCAGTTTCTTTGTCACGGAAGCGGAGTTCACAACATATCCGATTTGGTTCCCACCTCCTCGAAGTAGGCCCTGTAAAGCAGCGTTGACAATATTGAGCTGGTCTGTCAATTTGTCAATAGTTTGTTGCATGGCAGTCACCTTTTCTGCCTCTTGTGCCCTATGGGCTAAATCCTCAGTGCTATCATGTTGGAGCCCCTCGAATTTTTCAAAGATTTCGGCTGCCTCTATAGCTGCCGTCTGCCGGTCTCCCTTGGAGTCGCGACTGATATTTTCAACTTCAACTTCGACCTGAAGCACCCTGCGGTCCATGTCGTCCAACCTTTGCAGTAGGCTGGTTTTTAGTTTAGGTACCGTATCCACAATAGGCTGCAATACCTCAACCGTCCCTTCAAGAGCCGCAATGCGGTTCCCATGATTCACCATGGTCAGAAACGGTGGTAATGTTAATACGTTCCCTCGTCCGATGTCGAGCCTAGGCTCTGATACCAACTGTTACGCGGCGCCTTCCTGAGATTCTTTGGAAGGGCGACGTAAGGCTAAGCAACTGATGTTGGTGTAGTTACTGTCTGCCAACTGAGGTCCCCGCCGTACGCTAGACTAGATTGTCAGTGCCGTACGGGAAAACCAATGTCAAGAGCAATTGAGAGAACAGAAATGAGAATTGAGATTTAAAGAAAGCTTGATTGCATTAATGAAAGCTATTACAGAAAAGCAACGCGGTGTCGAGGGGGAGAGACACCAGTACAGAGAATTGCTTGCTTGCTAGAAAGTTTTTATTGCTTGACCCCCCCAATAGTACTTAAAAAAAATAAACCAAAGCTACACGACTAGACTTGAAAAAGCTGGAGAAACATAATTTAAGTGCATGAAATAAAATTACTCTATATTTACAATGGAAAGAACTTAGTTTTCTACAAAGCAGGAACAGGTCCTTTGTCAGCAGCAACGTCTTTGGCATCAGGGTCTGCGCGTGCGACGTTGTCTGCGCGCGCGACATTGTTGGAATCTGCCTGCGGCTGGGCGCTGGCGAGGGATAGCGGTGGGGCGACAGAGACACCTGCGCGCTTGTCACTTGGCGCGGCCAAGACCACGGGGCCGTCCGTGGCGCTAGGCATTAGGAAGTTTACTAGGACGCCACGGGGCGGCCCCAAGGGGTCATGGGGCATGGCTGGAAAGCCGCCCATGACAGTATGCGTGAGTATCCGAATAAAGGATTTAATTGGTATACAACAATTTAATTTATTTTAAAATCAAAACAGCTTTGTCTATTCATGTAATTTTATGATATCAAAAGGCCTAATTGGCGCATATGGAATTATGGATAGAAAAAATGGTGGCACAATCTTAAAGTCTCCAAATTATTTTTCGATTATAATTGTAATTTAGCATGATTATTTCGGGTTCATTTAATATCTGGTGCTCTTTCCTAAGGTATATACATATTTACTGTAAATAATTTTTAAATAATTTAATTGCGACTTATAGTACTTTTATGTATTTTCCATATATGTAAATTTTGTTTTAAAAAAATTATGTCTAATCCACGTCGAAAATTAGTCAAATTTTCAAATAAATTAAGACAAAGGGAGTATAAATAATTTTTAGCTTAAGGTAATGTAACCAGTTGGTACCAAACCAAAAACTAAATTTATTGATTAAAAGATTAACATTTGTTCCGATAAAAAGAAAAAAAAAACAAGGATTAATACTCCTATCTGTTACTGGAACAAAATAAAGTCAACTGCGCGCAAATTGCATCCACTTACGAATTTATAATTTTAGGCTACACGCTGTTATTGGATTACTAAATTGCCGATCTTACTTGTATACTAAGAAAGTCGTTGTTGGTGGTGTTTGTATATATAAGAATACAGAAGGACTTGGCTTAATTAATTAGAATAAGAGTCAGTTTAAGATAATAATATTCCAGATCTAAAATATCCTCATTAAGATCTTTATATACAGCTATGGCGAAAGAGAAAATGTATCATCATCATATATCTCTAATTACTATATATCCTCTTCATTAACATTCTTAATTTATTACCCTAAGAAATAAAGATGGATCCATTGACGGCTGCTGCATTAACTACAGCGGTGACTGCAACAGTGAACCTTCTGGTGGAGAACTTGTCGCATCTAATCAGTTTTAATTGGAAGTTAATTACAGGTTTAGAGAAAGCGTTTACTGATTTGTTGGATGAAGTTAAACGCTTAAATGCCTTTCTAGTTGGTAATGCACAATTGAGAAGCAATAGAGCCCAAGTATGCCTTATAAAAAGGACAATGCGGACGTTACAAATATAACCCGAGTATTACGCCCAGGGTCGAATTCACAGAGAGTTAACATATCAATCACTATTTGTAGAACCACTAAACTCTTCAGAACAACTTCCCAAATATTTGAATCTCAGTTGAATATTTCTTTACCAACTACGCTTGAAAGTAAACTAAACAGCTGTAAACTAAACTACTAAGGTTGTAAATAATAATGAGAAGAAGCTAAGGTAATGATTTCCCCTATTGATGGAATCCCTTCTGTTTACGCTCATACAAATTTACCAACACATCTCTATCAATCATGAACGCTCATCTTACCGTAAATCTCTCCCGAGTAATCACAATCATATATACTAATTGCACTCTCCCGAAATACACTAGCTTACTTTATTCAGCACAATTCACTTTAGATTACACCCAAGGCTTCGTTATCCCTAATCCCGCCTTTAAACCCACAATTATATATTCCTCTTATAATTTAGGAGTGGTGTTGTTCAACAATAACCTAAATATGCATTCTTTTCCAAGTTATGCACACTAAATAAGCACAACTAATTGAGGATCCTGTCAATTAACTACAACAGACACAAAGTTGAACAAATAGAGATTGAAACTAGCAATTTGTATTCACATAAACAAGAAGTTCATCCCCCAATAGGTTCCATCAAAACCTTAGACAAGGGATTTAGCTACTCATGGCCATAGACAAACAAACTAAGATAAGATTCATCATAAACTAGCAATAAAAATCAAAGAAAAGAAGAAAGATATTTTGGGTGATCTCTCACAATTATTTTTTTCTTGCCAAGATACTCTAAAAATCAATACATGCCTCTCTTGGGCAAAGTTAGTGTTTAAAATAGGGTTTTAGGCTAAAAATCCCGTATTTTACACTTTAGTCCCTGAAATTTCTGCCTCCTGCCGCGGTTCTACCGCGGCCAAATATGGCCTCTGATTCTTCAATTGTCTGCGTCTGCACTCTGCCGCGGTTCTGCCGCGGTTCTACCGCGGTCGTGATGAAACCGCGATTTTTCACCCTGTTCTGTTTGGAATTTGGACAAACGAAAATATGAAAGTTGTAGCCCTTTGAATTATCTTTCCAACCATATATTATGGAATCAAAATGGAGATTTGAGCAAAACGTTATGTCCAATTTACTAGACAGTGCACAATATGCCTACTCGAGTCTTCGTTTTGTTGTTTTATCATCCGTTGATCCCCGAATATGATCCCGGCTTAATTTCTTGGGCTTTTACTCAGACTTCAAAGCTTCAAATCACTTAAATTCATTCCATAACATCTATGTAACTTGGAATCACTCCTACAAGGCATAAAACACACCGTTAATGCAAAACACTAGCTATTAAAGCGCAAACTCAGTAAATTAAAGTGTAATAATCGACTAAAATACGTAATTATAGCCGATCATCAACACCCCACACTGAAACCATTACTCGTCCTCGAGCAATCAAACTATATTTTTTTTATAGACACGACCCTTTTAAGCAATTTTCCTAACTCATCACACCAAGAGTATTTAAAATAGACTAAGCATAAATGCGTAACATCTTCACCTCAAGATTTGACTCATAAGTACCACACATTATTCACAACTCACCTACTTACTCTAACATAGAGGTCACTGACATTACCTTTCCTTCATGAATCAAGTGCCCTCACACAACAAAAGAGAGTAGTTCCACACAATAAAATTTAAGAACACTTAGGAACTCAAGATAGAAAGAATTCACTCACTCTCAGAAATAACATTCATATGCCACAAAAGATGCACCATAAGCTTGCCCGTAGTGTACTACTCCACTAATCGAGCTCATTCAATCTAGGATCAATTAGGACTTTATTTGGTTGTAATGTAGGCTACGGGACGGGTAGGATACATTTAGATATAAGAGTGACTACACCTCCCTAAGCACTTTAATACATATACTTTAACATTCAAACCTCATACTTATGTCAAACCAAACTCCACCTTCACATCAATATACATCAACTCCCAAATTATTTAAGCACAATTATATCAAGAGTCACCACTATCAAAGAATATTTTTTTTTCTTTTCCTTTTTTTTTTAATTCAAGTGGCTCTTGCTTTTTCAAATCAGTGCACCTTTCTCCTTATTTCATTGGTTCCACTCAAAAGCCAAACCAACCACCCTACACTTTAACTTTTAGAAAGTTCATAACAATCAAGTGCTCATGAGAGGTTACAATGGTTCAAATAGATGGTTAATTCAAACAAATGGGTAATTCTTGTAATGTGGTTGCCAAAGAAACTAGATTACAGGCTCAAAGGGGTTAACTACGATACATAACAATTAGGCAGGTAAAATATACATATCTGGCTCAACAAAGAACGCCTATATCACTTCCAAGGCTGAACAAAACTACTATTTCGCTTTGCAAACACACATGGCAAGTTCTAGACATCAAATGCAATGCACAGAATAAAACAAACCTTACACACGCATGACACATAACTCACTCAGAATTGGATTCATCAAGACACTCTAGTCAAAGCAGTTGAGCAAAGTTAAGATAATACAATTTAAGGTACTTCTACAAGAGTCAAAAACTGAGCCTAAGCGTCACGACCAAAGTACTCACTATTCTCAAGGCATAACAATATCAAGAGATATTGCTTCACTTCAAAATATAACACAATGGCTCCTACTCCCAAAAAAACTAACTACACCCGGTTCAAATAAAATCCTTGAAAAAGAACCATGGTTTAAAGAAAAAATAAGGGGGAATTACTACACTACCTAGAAAAGAACAATAAAATAAAATAAAATAAAAAGAAGCTACATAGACTACTTCCCTCAAGAGTACTTTCCAAGTGGTCCGTTCTCAAGAAGAGTCCTCTACCTTTGTTTTTTTTTTTTTTTTTAGATCCGACTTTGACCCTCAAGAGACCCGTCGACAAGCGTCCGTCGTTGGGCCAAGTCAGTTACTCCTAATGTGAGTACAATCAACTATACGCAACAACATATATACAATATTACAACATGTTTCATGTCTATGTACACTACAATACAGTATCAAGGCAAGTCTCCCACCCCACACGTAAAATTGTGCATTGTCCCCAGTGCACACCATACTAATAAGAGGGTAAAAGAAACTCCCTGGTAGGCCAAAGGCCGAAGCACTAGTAGCTCATGGAGTACTCAGACTTCTCCCAATCTTGGTCCTTCATGCGGGTACCTCACACTTAGTTCCAACCAATGGTTTGTTGTTACATCCTTCCAATGGCTTTGTGTTCCATGTTCCTAAAAATAAAAAATCTACACTACAAGAATAATACAATAATAAATAAAAATAAAATAAAATTGGGTTGCTTCCCAACAAGCGCTTGATTTAAAGTCGCGGCATGACCCAAACAATTTTATCACTTTTCTCGCTACTTGGACGATATGAACTGTGCACCTAGCTTGGAATCAAGCTTGTGACCACGAGCGATAGGGGGTGGTAAGTTGATTATCGAGCCGAACCTTAAATTCTTCATTTTGCACTTCTTGGTTCTCATGTGAGGAATGTCATTTTGGTTTTTTGTTTCCTCAAATTGTAAAATGTATGGTTGTTGCCTTTCCTCCTCGCAGTCCCTCACGGACTCATGTAGTTCAATTTTTATATCACTACACAATTCCAATGTTGAAAAATCCTTGGAATGTGACTTCAAACCTTCATTTTGTAATTTTTCTATTCTGACATCCTCTTCTTCCCCCGGACTAGAGTCATTCTCAACCAGATTTTTATTTACACCGGTTGATTCTAAGTCCATATTTTTCTCGGCATCATTGGTACTCATGGGGTCGGTTGGCGGAGGTTCAATTCTTGACTCTTCAAATTTTAGCTCACATTCTTCCTCATTTTCAAGAATGGTCTCCAACATGAGCATTATTTTCTCATTTTGGGCATTTGAGAGTTCTTGGTTTTGATTAAGTGCCAAGGAATTTTGGAGACTATTTTCCAAAAGCTCCTCAAAGGTACTTTGTTCTTTGTGTCCTCCTTCAAGTAAGCACTCCAACATGAGCTTGAACTCTCCCTTTCGGCCATGCTCAACTTCTTCCAATTCGTTAGCCCTATCATTTTCATCAAAAACAATAGAATCATCATAGCGGGGCTTGGGGAAGGGAAGGACCAATCAACACAATCATCCTAATGACCATTTTAAAAGCCACACTTATCACGAATACTCCACTTATGGATTTGAGATTGTGCGCACAATCCACCCCCGGGAGAATTTAAACAATTTTGTCACGAGTGTGGTCCTCCACAATAAAGACAAGGGTCATCACAGTATGAACAACTACCATCCCACCAATTTTTATTATATGATGCCATTTTTCAAAACTAAGAAAATAAACAAGACCCAAACAATAAAAATAGACTAAGGTAAGAAAAATTAATTACACAAATATTCACAAGTTGGGTATAGAGAAAACTGACCACACTAAGAATTTTAGTATTTCTATCAATGGTAATTGATAATTCCGTTAACTCCCCGGCAACGGCGCCAATATTTGATCACGCCCAAGTATACCTTATATAAAGGACAATGCGGATGTTGCAAATATAACCCGAGTATTACGCCCAGGGTCGAATTCACAGAGAGTTAACCTATCAATCACTATCTGTAGAACCACTAAACTCTTCAGAACAACCTCCCAAATATTTGAATCTCAGTTGAATATTTCTTTACCAACTACGCTTGCAAGTAAACTAAACAGCTGTAAACTAAACTACTAAGGTTGTAAGCAATAATGAGAAGAAGCTAAGGCAATGATTTCCCCTATTGATGAAATCCCTTCTGTTTACGCTCATACAAATTTACCAACACATCTCTATCAATCATGAACACTCATCTTACTGTAAATCTCTCCCGAGTAATCACAGTCATATATACTAATTGCACTCTCCCGAGATACACTAGCTTACTTTATTTAGCACAATTCACTTTAGATTACACCTAAGGCTTCGTTATTCCTAATCCCGCATTTAAACCTGCAAATTATAGATTCCTCTTATAATTTAGGAGTGGTGTTGTTCAACAATAACCTAAATATGCATTCTTTTCCAAGTTATGCACACTAAATAGGCACAACTAATTGAAGATCCTGTCAATTAACTACAACAGACACAAAGTTGAACAAATAGGGATTGAAACTAGCAATTTGTATTCACATAAACAAGAAGTTCATCCCCCAATAGGTTCCATCAAAACCTTAGACAAGGGATTTAGCTACTCATGGCTATGGGTAAACAAACTAAGATAAGATTCATCATAAACTAGCAATAAAAATCAAAGAAAAGAAGAAAGATATTTTGGGTGATCTCTCACAATTGTTTTTTCTTGCCAAGATACTCTAAAAATCAATACATGCCTCTCTTGGGCGAAGTCTAGTATTTAAAATAGGGTTTTGGGCTAAAAATCCCGTATTTTGCACTTTAGTCCCTAAAATTTTTGCTTCCTGCCACGGTTCTACCACGGTCGCGGTCAAACCGCAGCCAAACATGGCCTCTGATTCTTCAATTGTCTGCGTTTGCACTCTGCCGCGGTTCTGCCGTGGTCGCGGTGAAACTGTAATTTTTCACCCTATTCCATTTGAAATTTGAAAAAATGTAAAACATGAAAGTTGTAGCCCTTTGAGTTATCTGTCCAACCATATATTATGAAACTAAAATGGAGTTCTGAAGAAAAAGTTATGTCCAATTTACTAGACAGTGCGCAATATGCCTCCTCGAGTCTTCGTTTTGTTGTTTTATCATCTGTTGATCCCCGAATACGATCCCGGCTTAATTCCTTGGGCTTTTACTCAGACTTCAAAGCTCCAAATCACTTGAATTCATTCCATAACATCTATATAATTCGGAATCACTCCTACAAGGCATAAAACACACCGTTAGTGTAAAACACTAGCGATTAAAGCGCAAACTCAACTAAAGTGCAGTAAATTATAGTGTAATAATCGACTAAAATACGTAATTATAGCCTATCATTAAGCGCTTAATAAGATGTGTTGGTCGATAAAATTCGACGTACAGTGTATAAAGCTGAAGATGTGATTGATAAATTCTTGGTTCAGGCCAAGCTGAATCAAGATTCTCATGCGTTTAAAAGATTGTTTTAAAAAAACTATAAAAACAGGAATTTTGCGGAGGAAATCAACGAGATTCTTCAAGGCATGAAGAAAATCCTCGAAGAAAATCAGCAATATTTTGAGGCCAACCCAGTCATTGCTCATCAGTCTCAAAAGGTTGTCCAGGAGACGCAGGTATGCTAATATTTGAAAACTCTTTAATTTAAATTTTTTACTAAAGTATATTACTTTGAATGATACTTTTAGGGGCATAAAGGCAAGTTAGGTTGTAATTAGTTATATTCGGATATAATTGTTTGGCGCGTTGTATTGATTTTATGATTGTCAATTTTATTATTTTATCCTCAATCAGATAACTTATCCTTAAGTTGTTATTCCATTCTTTGGCAGGTAAAAATTATCCCAATACTATATTTAAGCTTTGGATAACTTATCCCATGATTTCCTAATCAAATAGGGATAAGGTGGTACTACATTTCATTCTCAGAATTATTTTTGTTTATCCATCACACTAAACGACCCCTTATAGCCATAGAAATATTAGTGTCATGGTACGTTTAAGACTACATTCTAAGCTATTTTCTTATACGTTGAGAAGTCTATTTATTCTACTTAGAGTGTATTTGGTACGAAGGAAAACATTCTTCGAAAAATATTCTGCAATTTTTTCATGTTTGGTTGACTTTCTTATGAACTCATTTTTCCGGAACTCCTCAACTTTCCCCACCCTCACCAACCAACTCCACACCCACCCCATGGCTACCCACCCCTCCCCCTCTCTCCAAAAAAGCCTCTCTTTTTTTCAAATTTTAATTTTTTTTTATGTCACCAACCACCCCTGCTCCCCGTGCGCGCCAATATATATATATATATATATA
>MU758098.1:2373-14627 GCA_026770625.1 Nicotiana glauca
GCACAGACTTGGGGACAGACACTTCTGAGGTGGTGTCCGCCACCCGGACCAAATAATAGATACACCCCTTCTTTATCATCTTCGAAGCCTTAAGGTAAGAAATAAACCTACCCTTTGGCACCACACCATTTCCTTTCCATTCAATAACCGGCTCGCTAGGGAACTCGAGTCTTATGACTCTCGTTCGGCAGTCAAGTTTGGCAAAGCACGAATAAAGCCAGTCCATCCCCATGATTACATCAAAATCTACCATTCCAAGCTCAACAAGATCGGCCGTGGTAACACGACCACACACCGTGACAACACAATTCCTATAAACTCGTGAGGCTATAATAGAATCACCAACCGGAGTCGATACAGAGAACGGATCATGAAGCTATTCGGGTTCTGTCCCAAAACTTAAAGCAATGAATGGGGTGACATAGGACAAAGAGGATCCCGGATCAATAAGAGCATAACAATCAATGGTCTGAACAAACAAGATACCTGTAACAACATCTGGAAAAGCCTCAGCACTCTGGCAACCACTCAAAGCATAGAACCGACTAGGTCCACCCCTACCACGAGCTCCACCTCTAGCAGCACCACGCCCTGCTGGAGCTGGAAGACGCACTAATGATGTAGCAATTGAAGAATCGGATGACTGGGCAGATCCCCTACCCATACCCTGACTGGGCGCACGGCAGTCCCGCTGGATGTGACCTCTTATCCCGCACCTATAACATATCGGGATATCCAAATAGCAAGTCTCTGTATGGAATCTCCCACATTTGGGGCATGTAGTTCCCCCCTGTTGTTGAGACCTCACTCCTAGACGACCGGACTGATGGGACCTCCTACTGTCTGAACCTGGTCTGGAACGACTGCTCTGCTGATAATTGTGCACAGATGGCGGTGCACTCGCCGAGGACTGAGCATATGACTGGGATGGTCCTGATGACCCTCCCCCCGGAACTGGTCTCCCTGAGTGACCCATTGACCGGGTCCTGCTGCTACTCTCCCTTTCTGCCCGAATCTTCAACTTCCTAGCCTCTGTGGCCTAAGCGAGTCCTACAATCTTTCCATAATTCATATCTGAGTGCAAGGCCACTGTAGCAACCTCATTCACCACCAAAGGACTAAGTCCCTTGACAAATCGCCGAACTCGAGCGTCCATGGTCGACTCTAACTGAGGTGCATACTTGGACAATCTCACAAACTCCATGTGGTACTCCCAAATACTCATACTGCCCTGTTTGAGGACCTCAAATTCAGTGGCACGGGCTGCGATTGTCTCGGCAGGCAAGAAGTGGTCCATAAAGGCATCTACAAACTCATCCCATCTAGCCGGAGGTCTTCCCTCCTCACGGGAATCCTCCCACATCTCAAACCACGAACGCGCTGCTCCCCTCAACCTGTATGAAGCCAACTCAACCCCCTCTATCTCTGTAGCCTTCATCACTCGAAGGGTCTTATACATCTAATCAAGGAAATCCTGCGGATCAGCCTGTGGGTCTGTGCCTGAGAATTCTTGAGGGGTCAATCGCAGAAACTGGTGGACTCTGGAGCTGGCGAAATCTCCCTGTCTGCTGGAGGACGCAGGGGCATCATGAGATCCCTGGGCCTGGGCAGCCACTAACTGGGTCAACATACAGATGGCTCCTCTAAGGTCCCCATCAGAAACCCCGGGACCGAAAGCTGGAACAGTATTAGAATTAGGAATATCGGTGGGAGGGATGGTGGCACCCTCTGCCGCAGCTGGAACAGGAATGCTTGGGTCTGGAATAGATGGGCCGGGCAGATTCAAGGCCGGGAAGTCACTCTCACCCACGACATCAGGTACATGATTCACGATTACACTTGGGGTGTCGTCGGCCCCAAGGCCGAGTCTAGCTTTCTTCTTAGGTGCCATTTCTGAAAATTTCGGAATAGAGCACGAGTTTGACATAAATACTTCCACTTTTCACTCCACCGCACGATATAGAATAACAAAGAAGAGGGTAAATTCCTAAATGTCCATGCAGCCCCCTACTTATAGATGTGGTCGACAACACACCGATAAGATGGGCTCTACTAGACACGGCTCCGAGACATCCTAGGACTTTAAAACCTTAGGCTCTGATATCAAGTTTGTCACGCCCCAAGTCGAGGAACATGATCGGTGCCTGACCGGGTGGCCCCAGTCAAGCAGACCTGGCTGCCTTTCCTAACCCACGAGCTACCCCTTGTTTTCCTTGTTCAATATTCCAAGAACTAGCCATATAATTAATTTAGAACACCTTTTTCAAAACATACATACATAATAGTTAGTGAAATTACCAATTCGTTGCCCAACAAATGAAACCTGGATATACATAAGCTTCTAACACACATGCACTGTCTACGGAGCCTCTAAAAGTACAACAGGATAATACAGTATTTGCCGGTAACAAGGCTCCGGCTATACTTACACAACAGCAAAATAAAACTACGGAAACAAGCGGCCTGAGCCACATAAGGCCCCGAGAGGAATCACCAAAATAACTGACGGAAGATGAAGAGGGAGCTACGATCGGTGGGCTGGAGTACCTGCTGCAGATCCACCTACAAGCATAACATGAATGTAGCGCCCCCAGCAAAAGGGACGTCAGTACACTGGAATTGTACTGGTATGTATGAACAAACTTTGCGCCAAGTAAACTCAAGCCATAGATAAGTAAGTAACAGTAACAGAAACAACAATCAAATCCATAAAGAAAGAACAATCAAGCCAAACAAGTTTTACAAACTCTCCCGTTTCCCCTTCCACATTTCCATATCAATAGATTTCATATTCTTGCTCATATTTTCATTTCAACAGTGATTTCGATCACTTTCCACCCTTATTACCTCGGCCACTCTTATTACCTCGGCCACCCTTATCACCACAACCCGCACCTTATTACTTCGCAATGCGGCACGCAACCCGATCCTACCGTACAGATTCAATTCACAAACAATCACAACAAAAACAATGAACAATTCACAAAGATCACAATAACACTTCTTAAGGAGTAGCAACAATAATTTATAAGTGTTTCCATAACCATCAATACTATTTCCGTCGTATTCCACAATTCACAAGTGTTTCACGTTACAACAATATTTGCCCACGATAAGCCATAGATGTTAATATCACCATTATTCCAGTTGCATCACTTACAATTTCCTTACGTCATTTGTTTCTCAGCTAATACCACATATCATAATCACAACCATTCAAATCACACGAATTTCACAATTTACCCACGTGGATGTCACATACCAAATATTTGAACACCAACAAGGCGATTTTACAAGGTCAAGGTTAGCCATACATACCTGGAGCCGAATTCCCTTTTAATTTCTACTTCCAGCTTCACCAAAAGCCTAGCAACGTCAATCTAGTGCATAAATTAATACATATTTCTTAGAATCGAAGTTTACAATCACTACTCGAACATATTTAGGTGATCAACCCTTCTTTACACAATTCTTTACTCCCTCCCAACTACTCTTACTAGATTTTAGGTTTTAATAAACATGCATGAGTGTTTCAACCCCTATTATCAAGAACTAATGCATGAGACTTTCCCCCTCTCAATAAATCTGAAAGTCCATGAAAATGGGGTAGGGATTTTACCTGTAGAAATGGAGATGAAGACACTTGCTTTAAAATTTTCCGGACCAGATACTTTGAGGAACAAATTTTGAAGAAAATGAACTTTCTCTCAAGAATCCCTCCTCCCTCTCTCTTGTTTTTGCTCAGAAAAGTGGTTAAAATGAGGGGTTAGGGTGTTTTATTAGAAAAGGGGGTCGGGTTGAAAAATTAGTAAAATTGGAGCCCGAGCAAGATAGAATCGAAATGTGGTCCGCATATTGGACCGCAGAAATGCCCCAAAAACTCTGAAGGGTCTGCTTGGGTCTGCGACAGGAATGCAGTCCGCATTCCTATTATGCGGTCGCATTTTGCACCGCAGAATTGACCTCCACAAATCCTTGAGGAATTTATGCGACGATTATGCGGTCTGCATATTTATTATGCGATCACATAATGGACCGCATTTTCAACTTTAATTTTGACAATTCTTTTGCTTCAATCTGCGGCAGAAATGCGGTCCGCATAGCTGATCTGCGACCGCATTCTGGACCGCAAAAATGGAAATTTTCTGAAAAATTGATTCTTTTGATTTTTAAAAGCTTAGATTACTACCAAGGGTCCGAACCGCGGCAACACATATTCGGAGTCGACAGCACGAGTTACTAAGTTTTGAGACCAAAAATTATTTACGGGGCCTTACACCCCTCCTCCCCTCTTGTGTGTTATTGACGTTAATAACATCACATATACTATATGCACAGTGACAATTAGTTATCAAAAAAATCACTAATACTCCTCTAATAAGAGGAGTAAATGAAATTTAGATAAGAGGAGAAACAGTATGAAAAAATAAAATACGGATAAGAACCAATCACATGATTTGTGCATTGTGTTTACTCATTAATTGTGTACTTAATCTGTAAAAAAATGCTATTTATGAAATAAACAAAGAATAATGCCATTTTACAATAATTTTGAAGAAATGCTCAACCGCAATTTTATTAGAATTGGGCTTATGGACCATTATATATACAGATCCATTTTTTTTTTGTTTTGAGCTCATAGCAAAAAAATTAAAGTCACTTAACATTTTGTTATTCTTTTTTTAATAAATTTCAGATTTCAAAAATTTGTCATATGGACTAATTTCAATAATTTTATGAACTATAATTATTTTGTTATCCCAAATTCTTGAAGTTAATTAGTTTAACATTAAACTTGCTTGTTAATTTATTTGTCATGCTTGAAATGTTAGTTTGTTTAACGTTAACTTTATTTCTCAATTGTTTAATATGCTTTAAAATGTTGATTTATTTAATATTATATTTATTTTTTAATTCATTTAATACATGCTTTATGTTAATTTGTTTAGCATAAAATTAATATAAATTAGTATAGTATTAAAATTACTTGTTAATTTGGTTAACATGTATAATATGTTAATTAGTTTAACATTCTAAAAAATATGTGAATGTTCTAGCATGTAATAAATGTTAATTAGTTTGTCATTAATTTTATTTGCATGCTAATATTAGTTATTTGTTAAATTATTATCCATATGGGATTATAAAATCATGATAGATTAAGACGCTTATCCAAATAATTGAATAGGTTAATTTTTATAATATTTAATTTTTGAATGATGATTGGGAACATAGTGAATTATCGACTCCATGACTAATATATGTGTTTATTAACTTAATGAATTGATACTTAGTGTCATAATATATATGTATGTTGAACATAGTACTTTCCGTTATTTTTTTTATTTTTATATGATCCCCGTGATATTTTTTTATTTTACTAAAGAATGACTACTGCTTCGAAAAACATCGTTGCTGAGCTGAAAAAAGAACTGAAACTCATTCGCGATAAATATGAAACCTGGAGCTTGAAAGTCCAGTAAGTGCTAGATGAGCAAGAGGCTCTGGAGGCCATTAACAATATCATGAATGAACCTAAGGAAAGCAATACTGCTCAGCATAGGCGTGAGCGTGAAGCCTACGACAGTTGGAAGAAAAAAAACTATATTTCTCGCATTACGTTGCTGAGCACCTTGGATGATGACATCCTAAGGGAGTCTAAGGATCACCAAAGAGATGTGGATCTTTGAAATACTTTGAGAAAAAGGTTTGGTACTTGTTCCATAGCAAGGTTGTGATCCTCAACGATCAACTTTGATTCATATAAGAAATGCCGAGAACATTCAATGAAAGCACATCTGAGGCAAATGAGAAATACGATTCGAGAGTTGAGAAATGCTAGTCATTTGTTGACTGATGAACAAAAAATCCAAGCTGTCATATATTCTTTACCTATTTCTTGGTATCATATAAAATATATTTAATCCATAATAAGCAAATCACAACTCTGAAAGATGTCCGGAGGCATCCTGAGTTAGAGGAGGAACGACTTGAGGCTGCAAAGCCAATAGTTGAGTTGCACATGGCAACAACCTTCAAAACCAAGAGTGATTCAAAGAAAAGGAACTAGGTAAAGAAGAGAGGGACACCCCAAGCTCAGCCAAGTAAGCCTACTAAAAGATCTAAGACTAAAAAAGGCAAGAACATACGTCCCAAACATACAAATTTGCTAAAGTGAAACGCTATAATTGTGACAAAAAGGTTCATTATGTTAGAGATTACTCTGAGATCATTATGTTAGAGATTACTCTGAGCCTCCAGGAAAGGTATTTCACGATACTCGAATTAGTGAACTTTGTGTTTCTAGTTCTATTTTTCTAACAGAATATAATTCTTTGTGGATTTTAGACCCAGAAGCAACGGATCACATAGCATGGGAATGCAGTGCCTTTGTTAAATTTCAGTGAGTTCCACGTGGATCAAAGTGGATATATATAGGCAACAACAATAAAGTTGTTATTGAAGGGATCGGTACATGCAAGTTAGTCTTGCGTGGTGGTCAAAACCTAATACTACATGATGTTCTCTTTGTACCAATAATTCGGCAAAATGTTACTTCAGTTTTAGTTTTGCTTAAGCTAAGATTTGACTTATTTTTTCATGGCAATTCTACCAGGTTGACTTTTGGTTCAACTTTATTTGATTTTAGTCATGTGACCGAAGGTTTACTTAGTATGGATTTGAATTATTATTCATTTAATAATAATTTTTGTTTTTCTATTTTTATTTCTTCATACAAATATGATAGTGATGTAAACATATCATGTGCTAGAATCGGTCATATTGACCAACAAAGAATGCAAATTTTAGCAAAACAAGATTTTCTTTCCAACATTGAACATGAGAAATTGTCCACTTGTGAAAATTGTCTAGCTGAAAAATCTACAAGAAAATCTTTTGGTCAGGTGACTAAAGCTAAATATCCTTTGCAATTAGTCCATTCGAACATCTGTGGAGCAAGTTATTTCATCATATTTATTGATGAATTTACTCATCTCATTCATGTCTATTTTATTTCCCACAAATCAGAAGCAATAAGTTGCTTCAAACGCTATATGAGCTTAGTGAAAAACTAATTATACAAAAAGATAAAAGTTATTTGAACTGACCATGGTAGTGAATATTTATCAACCCATTGTGATGAAAAGGGAATTTTATCAGTTGACTATTCCAAATACTCCACAACAAAATAATATTACGGAGAGAAGAAAAGAATGCTCCTAGAACTAGTTAGGTCAATGATAGCATAAGCTAACCTCTTAATTAGTTACTAGAGTGATGCGTTGCTTACTACCACATATTTACTTACTCGAGTGCCTACAAAATTAGTTAGCACTACTCCATATGAGTTATGGATTGGAAGACAACCTGACCGGAGTGTATTAAGACCTTGGGGCTTCAAATATGAGCTTAGTGAAAAATCAATTATACAAAAAGATAAAAGATATTTGAACTGACCATGGTCGTGAATACTTATCAATGAAAAGGGAATAGTTCATCAGTTGACTATTCCAAATACTCCACAACAAAATGGTGTTACAGAGAGAAGAAAAGAATGCTCCAAGAACTGGTTAGGTCAATGATGTCACAAGATAACCTCTTAATTAGTTAGTGGAGTGATGCGCTACTTACTGCTACATATGTACTTACCCGAGTGCCTACAAAATTAGTTAGCACTACTCCATTGAGTTATGGATTGGAAGGCGACCCAACTTGAGTGTATTAAGGCCTTGGGATTGTGCTGTCTATACACATGATTTCTCTCACAAATATGGCAAATTGAGCCCGAGGGAAAAGAAAAATTTATCTATAAGATGCTCTGAAACTTCAAAAGGTTATGTATTTATTAGTCAACAAACTAGTAGGAGTATAACTGAGTTTGAATCATGAGATGTCACATTATTAGAGGATTAGTTCCCTAAGAAAGGAGAGGTAGGTCAAGACCTAACCTTATTAGAGATAATGGATCAAGAAGTACAATAATCACTTTATTTGTGTGGGAGAATTTTAGTAGATGATGAATTAGTTTCTCATCAACGACCTTGTTCATCATCAGATGCGTATGAAAGTAATCCTTCTACGTTTAGTGGAAGTGACCAAATAGATCTTGTTTCAAGTGGGAGAGAGATGGTCACAAATCTTGTTCCAAATTGGGAGCAAGATGAATATTCTTGATCTAAGTGGGAGAAACATTGATCCAAATGGGAACAATGATGAATCACAAATAAGACGTGATTTTTGTAAAAAGATTCCCCTCCAGCGGTTTGATGTTGAAAGAAGTGAACTATTTATGATTCTCCTACAAGAAGAAAGCGCGCATAAAAATGAAAAAGAGGACCTCTCATGCCCTTCTAAGGATAAATGGAAAAAAAAGCAATGGAGGATGAATCAGGGTCTGTGAGAGTCAACAAAGTTTGAGAGCTAGTTGACCTCCCTGAAGGACAAAAAGTAATTGGGAGCAAATGGGTTCTCAAAATTAAGCGTAAGGTTGATGGCACAGTTGAGAGTTATAAGGCTCGACTGGTGGCGAAAGGGTATACATATGAGAAAGGAACAGACTACGAAGGGACTTTCTTGCCTACGATACGATTTACCTATGTTTGCCTACTTCTAGCTGTTATTGCAAGCTTGGATCTTGAATTGTATCAAATGGATATAAAGACTGTCTTTCTCAATGGAGAATTACATGAAGAACTATACTTTCTCACCTACTATATGATTTACCTCTGTTTGCCTACTTCTAGCTGTTATTGCAAGCTTGGATCTTAAATTGTATCAAATGGATATAAAGACTGCCTTTCTCAATGGAGAATTAGATGAAGAAATATATATGGAACAACCTGAGTGCTTTATTGAAAAGGGCCACAAACAAAAGGTTTGTAGACTTTTGAAGTCTATTTATGGCCTCAAAAAATCTTCAAGACAATGGTATATACACTTTCAAAATGTTGTCGTATCTAATAGTTTTACCATGATGGATGAAGACCGATGTGTTTATACCAAAAGATCAAGGAACAAGTTTATAATTTTAACATTGTTTGTAGATGACATACTTATAGTTAAAATGATAATGAATTTATAAATGAGATAAGGTCATGGTTGTCATTTAAATTTGAGATGAAAGATATGGGTGAAGCTGTATATATTCTTAGAGTTAAGATTTCAAGAGATTGTCCAAAGGAACTATTGTATTTCTCACAAGGAAATTACATTAGGAAAGTTCTTGAATGATTCAATATGCAAAATAGTAGATCCGTTGACACTCCTATCAGTAAAGGCCATGCCTTAGGAAGTCATGTGTGTCCTAAGACTCCTGAAGAGACAGATAAAATAAGCCAAGTTCCTTATAAGAGCGCAGTCGAAAGTCTAATGTATGCTATGGTATGCCCTAGACCTGATATCCGTGAAGCATTTGGCTTGGTAAGTAGATATCAAACCGACCCAAATTTAGTACACTTGAGGATCATAAGACATTTGAAGGGAAATACTGATTATGCCCTTTGTTACCAAGGCTGCAAGGATCTGCGATTAGTTGGACACATTGATGCTGATCATGGAGGAGATCTAGACGAAAGGAAGTCTACCCGGGGATATGTTTTCTTACTCAGTAATGGAGCCATATCATGGAGTAGTGAGAAATAATCATGTGTATCACTATCTATAATGGAAGCCGAATATATGGCTCTCGCATCAGCAACACAATAAGTTTTTTGTTGAAAAAGTTCTTGGAACACTTGTTGGATATTGCAAAAAGTATTGAACCACTGCTAGTTTACTGTGTCAATGAAGCTGCAATATCCTCCACCGAGGATCCTGAGCTTCATTATAAAGCCAAACGCATAAATATACGAGAGACATGGTTAGACGCAAGGTAGTGAATGTGAAGTATATGTCTACAAAAGATATTGTAGCATATCCATTGACCAAACCTTTATCTAGAGATTCATTTGTAAGACATACTAGGTTTCAAGGCTTGCATAAACTCTTAGATACTTTATTTCGTTATTCATTTTCCCATGTTCACAAAACTAAAATTCTTTGATTATCATTAAAGTTTATTTTCGTACATACATATTTATATTGCTGAATGTTATGTGCAATCTTTGTTCATTTATTTTTCTATAAGTATGTTAGGTAGACAAGAGGTTTTCCTTCTCACACAAGCAACAACCTCCTTATCTTAGTGATGTGAGGAAATGAGACATGAATTTAAGAGAAATTATCAAAAGGATAATTTGAGAGTTATTCACTTAAAATTAGAATGTCTCTTAAATAATGGCATAAGGTCATTAGGGTGAAAAACATTCACCTAATCTACTATGTGAGCTAGATATGAGTTAAATATGATATTGTAGATGAAGGAACTCTAATTTAGATACTTATGCTGTCTAAATATCACGTGTACAATATTCTTTATTAGATAAACATATACGCTCCTTGGAAAAAGGGAGAAAATGATGTAGCAAGTGTTTCATACCATGTGTGCTAATATCAAAAATTAGGTTGATATAAGTCCACTCTTAATTTATTATTGTGTGAGACCCAGAGCTTTTATGGAGGCTCAACATTGTACCCTAAATGACTCCGATCATATACTTGAGACTCAGTGTGATGTTAGCTATCTTAGTGAGTTTCCAAAAGGACCATAAACACAGATTCGGTCTAAAGGAGAATATCTAGAAAAGCAGTCAAACTAATGTGAAGGTATTGTAAGAAAAGGAAGATCATTAATGGAATTTAATTTATTTGTTTTCACTAGTACACCAGTTGTAAGACATGATTGAGAATACAAGAAATAATGATATATGAGATTTTAAGAGTATATCAAATTTGATTCATATTATTTAGGGTACTGTATACTTTATGATCTACTTGTAGGTTTGTACTTAAAAAGATGCTATATACTCCTAACATATGTATAACACTTAGCTCTCACAGTATGTTGGTCGCATTGTCTACTTCCATATATGCATTATTGAGGAGATGGGATGAGAATATGTTTCTCAGACTAGATAAACACTCTCATTATGTGTGAGTGGTAGATGTAGGAAATAGAGTCCACCCATAAGAGGTTCTCTTAGGGCCTACTAGGGCAATGTACAATATTTTAGTAATTATCGTAACCCTAGCTATCCCTAAAAAATAGAAAACAATATTTCTACACTCTTTTCTCTCTCTCAATCTAACATAGGGTTTAGACTGTAATTTAGGAGGTTGATCCGATACACCGTGTCAACCACTACTGATCGGTAATTGCAGCCATGGTTCATTTCCTTTCGCTTTACGAAGAATAAGTAAGTTCTCCTTTTACGATTTACGTGCTATCTAATGTGTTTAGATTATCGCGTTCCCTTCACAAGTGTTTCATGACTTGTTGCTACTGGTGTATTGCTAATCATTTAAGATAGTTTGGATGTCAATTCTATGAGTATATAGTTCTTAGATCCTATACCAAAATCGTGCGGACGATAAAGTACTCTCTCACATTTAACAGCCTCTCGAATTTAGGATTTGAAGGTAGTGGGTGTCAAAATTTTCTTTAATGTGTATACCTTGTAATAACTAATATGGAATTTGTTAGGAACGTTTATTCGGGTTTTTTGAGTTTATTCGTGTCAACCCAATAGATATTTTTTATTTATAAATACAAAATTATATCTCGGATATAAAAAACAGACGTAATTAGCATTTTAAATAAGGAATCACACATTTATTATATAACACAAGTAAAATTAACATTTTTAATAAAAAACCACTTCTTTTCTGTATATTAATAATAAATGTACACAAATAAGCTAACATCTTCAATAAGAAAATTACATCATTCATAATAAGAAAATTTTAAAAAATGTCTTCAATACATAAATTATACCCCATAAGCATAGAATTATATTAAGTACAAATTCCCAAAAATCAATATCATAAATCTCATGTTTTTTTAAGCAGTGTTTACGAACTTTTTATCATAAGTTAATAGTAAAGAGATTTAAATTAAATTTAATAACCATAGAATAACATAAAATTTTATGATATAATAACAAAGAGAATTTTTTTTGTTATCTCAATCCAAAATTCTCATTCATACCCAAGTTTTCGGATTTGAAAGAAGAAAACTCTTAAATTTAAGATTAAGAGGAATGCTTATTTAATAAAAATTCAAAGTTTAGGAGCCTTTTTTTTTTTTTTTTGAGTGTTCTAGATAGAGAGCACATATAAAAAATACAATAGAAAAAAGAAAAATATAAAAAAAATAA
>MU758098.1:15881-27971 GCA_026770625.1 Nicotiana glauca
GGGGTTGGTAACCGAAAATGAAAATCAAAGGGACAAAAGGAAATAAAAAGAACAAAGAAAAGGGAAAGTCGAACAAGGTTCAAGATATTTCAACTTAAATTTTACACACAAGAAAAGCTTTTAAAAAGATCTACTAATCATGACACATTTATCTAGTTTACGGCTGCAGGTGACAGAAACGAATATTTAACCTAGTTTAAGAAAATTTAAACATAGGTATCTAAAAAATTTATCATCTTAACAGGTGTCATGCCACTCCTTCCTGAAGGGTGGATCCGGCACTGTTGTTTACTGTCCTCACACGTACGCTTGGTCCATGCTCTGCTACCATGTGGGAAAAAAAATCATTGAGATGATTTTCTATATTCAATTTTCACATAATAGTTATAAAAGGTTGCTATATAGGAAGAAAAACAAGACATATATCGAAATAGAATCAATGGAAATAAAAATTAACCAAGCCTCATCCCTTGAATGTCTCAAACTGATACCTTTGCTCAATCTGTACAGCCCATTGCAACAAAATATTTATGTTAAGTCTGCGACCATTCACAAAAGGAGTATCAGGAGTTGTGGTGCAATTATCGTCTTTTTCAACAATAAACAAGTTCGATCATTCGTTGTGTTTAAGTACAAACTTAGCATTTAGAATAGGTCAAAAAGGAGCAGGGAATATACATAGCGTGCAACAAACTGTAAAATACCAACAAAAAGTAAAAAAGAGAGGAGATTATATAGAAAGGAAATCAGAGCATGAAATAATGTGTTTCATAGAACTAAAATTGGTTCATAGAATTATTGAGCAGTAAGTATTGAAAAATGTGTGGACGGTGAGCAATGACATGTGTTTCATTGAATCAAAATTAGTTCAAGGACAATTAATTGAGAAGTTTCCCGCTTCGATCGTATGTTCCCCACCGTACAACTGATCAATAAATCACCTCCTCAAGGAGACAAGGAATAATGAGGTATACATTATTAAACTGTTTATTACTGTTCATTTTTTTGTATGAAGAAGAAAATAAGACGCGAATATAAGAGAAGAAATAGCCACGAAATGGAGCCCAACATGTTGGAAAAGTGGTTGTTATATACAAAAATAGGTCGCCTACATATTGACATTTCCCTAATCATATGGCCACTTCAATATTCTGCCAGTTCATTTATTTTCAGTGCTATTCTTTGTCTTTTTGTGTTTTTCAAATATTAAAATAAGATTGTCTTAGTTGATACAAAATTTCAGAATGAGAAGAATTTTTCGCTTTCTCCTTAGTTTATACAGTTTCCTTGAAACGTTTTCTGAAGAAAAAAGAATGTATTTAAATAGTTTTAGCTTTTCTTGCAAGAACGACTAAATAGTAAAATAGGAGGATAATGAATATTATACAAAAGAAATATCCCGTGAACTTTTAATCAAAAAATCTCAATTTCACCATGTGAAATTTTGAATTATGCCTTCTAGGAGACCGAAAATCCCTTGTATCTGTCGTTGGCGATTTTATCTATTTCATAAAGGACGCAATAATAATAAGTCAGTAGGAAAGAAGGAACCGGGAACGTATAGATATAATTATTAATTATTTATTTAAATGTCTTTACGTAAAACGGTTCACTTGAATTTATAACATGATTTATAGACATGCGAATCGATTTGATCTCAAAATGATAAATAAATTAAATAAAATGCAAGATTTAGCGTTGAAATTGAGATAAGACAATAAACAACTTGATTCCTGGAGCAAGGCTTTCGAAGACAGCAATAACAATATCAATAGACAAAAAATAAAGTATTATTGAGCTTAGAATAATTTATAGTATAAGTTTGTCAGCAATTTTGTGTCCTACAATGGCGGTTGAAGTCACTATTTATAGCTACCCCTATGGAACAAGGTCCTAGGATCAAGCCCCTCTTAAAAGATAATTATGGGGCAATTGATGAATGTGTAACGGCAAGCCATAAATGCCAAAATTCTCTGTAACCTATTGTTTATTTGATACTGAGGAATATTCTTCATGAATGTTATCAGGTGGCAAATATTCATTTGTCCTTGTTAGCAATATTTCTTTCGGGATCTACCCGGTATCAATCGCAGTTGTTGTCTTGGTCTTGATTTCCACTTGTTTCGTTTTTCGTCTGTCTCCGATTTCACATATCTCTCTATTATTTGAGTATTTAATATGAATCGATTTTACCCTATACAGACAGTCTCTCTGCTTTCCGGTGACACATCTTTGTGTCATCGGGAAGTTGGTGAAGATTCCTTTCTTGGCGGAAAATTTTCTGATCCCTTCTGAAAAGTTTCTGACGCTTTATTAGATGCACGTCTCTCCGTATTTAATACCCCGAACACGCGTCACTCCGATTTATCAATATTTTTGTCGGTTTTCAAGGTAATCATGGCCACGATTTTAGCTGCCTATTTCTCTACTTATACGCCTCATTCTTCTTCTTTTAGATTTCACTGTTCTTCAAACTCTTTCAACTTCTTTGCATCCAACTCTTTCTTGACTTCACTCTTATTTAGTCTTCTTCTTCAAATAACTCTTATAACCTTCTGCTAACCATGGCTTCCTCTCCAAGAACTCAAGTTCTGTTAGAAACAAAGAAACCACCGATGATGATGTCCCTCCTACGTTGAACACCATCATTCCCAGAAGACAACACAGCCAAGGACTTCGAAGAGAAGTTTCCTCCTACAAGCTCTCGTACGTGGGTTGTTGGCGTGTGCCCTTTTTCCATCCGTCCTTCTAGCATTCCTGCTTTGAAGGAGGATTGTGATTGCTATGATGTGAACATACCCGCTCTCGAACTGGTGGAGTGAGTAACATTACCTAAGAAGGTTATGTACATTTATATGTACCCATTTAGTTTGGGTACGTTTTCTTTGAGCAGAGGAATTGACCCCGTAATTTTAGAGTTGTGCCACAAATATCAGATCTGTTTGGCATAGGTGGTCCCTTCGGTGTGGCGACCGGTAGCCTGCATACGGTGGCTGTGCCGGGAGATGAATGAAGAGCTCACCTTGGCTCGCATGAAGAACCTCTACTCCCTCAAGATTTTTCGTGGGGGAGTAATAAACTTTAGCAAACATCGCCACCATGCTTTGCTCACGATCATGGATGACGACAATGACAGTGGATGGATGGAGCGGTTCGTTGTTGTTGCCACTAGGGATATCATTTCATCCACAACCCTATCTTTTCCTGAGTTATGGACTTGTACACGTAAGTTTAAAGATTGTCTTTTCTCTAAAAAAAGGTTGTTTCATGTTGTTACTGATCCTTCTCTTTTCACTATTTTATTAACTCGGTGGACTCCACCTAGGGTTGAAGGTAACGGTGGCAAAATGGTTGAAAGATTCTAGACTAGTGGGTTCAAAAGATTCTGGGTATTACCACGCCTGAGACCCGCCGGTGGAAAGAACTGGCCCAAAAATACGGGTGGAAGGCCAAAAACCATGGTAAGTTGACTTGCGAAACTAATCTTGTCTTTATCTCATTTTTGAAAGACTGTGAAGGGGCGGATCCTGCCCAAGCGCTAATCAAAGCCTCTAAGCCTGTTGCGGCATGCAGTCCGATCCACTATAACAATCTCAACACAGCTCTAAAGCCCAACTCAATCACCAACCTCTCAAGTCTCAAGGGCTCACAATCTAATACCACTAAACCTAATCAATGGAACATGTGATGCAACAATAAATAATGAATAGAGACTGAGATATAATATAAAAAAGAAAAATTATGACCGAGTATATAATTACAGTTAAAGTAGATGGCTCCAAAAGATTAGAAATAGCCTCATTAAGTCTCAATTGAATAGGCACATAGCCTGAACATGATTTCTAACAGGAACCATAACCAAATAACTCTAACAAGTAGGAACTACACGAGTAAAACAAGACTTGATAACAACACAGTACAAAAAAACCAATGTGGATCATAATTACTATGGTGCACGCCCACATGCCCATCACCTAACATGTGTGTTATCCCAACATAATACAAATAACATATTACAAGGATAAAGACCCTTAATTCCAAGTTTTGAGATGTTACTTACATCAAAATGCGTAAATCAATACTCTAACAAGCCTTTGCCTCGCGAATCGCCTCCTAACGATTTGAATCTAGCCAAAACAAGTTTATATTTTAAATACAAACTATATGAATCTATTCCATATGATAAAACTAAGATCTTTAACCAAAATCAGAAAGTCAAACAAAAACGTCAACCCTAGATCCGCAGCCCAGAACCCGGTCAAACTAACAAATTTCGAACACCCATTTTGATACGAGTCCAACCATACCAAAATCATCCAACTCTGACTCCAAATTGACCTCCAAATCCTCAATTTCATTCTTCAACAACATAGTCTCACATCCCAAAATTTTACTTCAAAATCACATAAACTAGGTGTAATAATCAATAGGTAATCAATATTTATCAATAAAAGTGATGAATCTTCACTTACCTTTTCAATTATGGTGAAAAGTGCTCAAATAATTGCCCTTAGTCAAACTCCATAACTCCAAAAAAATAAAAAAATGTCAAATCCTTTGACATATAACATGTGCGAGTGAAATCCCATCTGCGACCAATCATCGCTTCTGCGGTCAAAGTCTTGCACGTACGAGCTTCACTTAAGTCTCTAACCTTATGCATATATGGCCACATTAACGCACCCGTGATATCGTTTCTACCGTACTTGATCCGCACCTACGGATACCCAAAAATATGCCCATTCTTGCTTCTGCGCCCAAATGACCATATTTGCGGTCTCGCAGATGCGGAACCTACCTCGCACCTGTGCCCTCCCTGCCTCTAGCCAAACCCCGCTCCGAACTTCTTGTGCAGAAGCGCATCCGCTTCTGCGGAATCACCTTCGCATATGCACTCCCAGACTTCCTTCCCAAATCGCACACATGCACAAATATGGCCGCTTCCGCAGCTCCGAACCTGCGGCCGAAATCACGCAGACCTGAAGCTTAAGCATTTGATTTCAATTCGAATTACACCTGAGCCCTCTGGGATTACGTTGTCAGTGTATATAACTTAAATCCTTCTGACACCCTCAAAACCGAAATTGCATCTTCTATGACATGCAGTGGGAGACTTGCTTAGCGGAATCACCATCAAAGCTACGAGATTTAACAGATCCTTGCATTCGCGGTACATTTGCATAATCGTTGAAAACTATGGTCCAAATTGCAGTAAATTGTCTTGAAAAAGAACCGAGCAGGAGGCCATCAATTGAAGATGTTCTTTGGCATATGCAATACTCAATTCAGGTTCAAGAAGGAGCAACCAACAGTGGAAACCTCAGCGGGAACCTCAGTGGGAAAATCAGTGGAAACCTTAGCAATAAATTTTACTGATTAGAATATAATCTAGCATGATATCGTTCTTACCTTGTTATAGTCATTTGTACGTCTCCTGTATAGCGCAGTTGAGTAGCTTACTGAATAAATGTTTTTGTTATCTCCGTCGGAATTAGGGGTGTACATAGACCGGGTTGATTCGGATTTTTCAATTACCAAACCAAACCAACAGAGTCGGATTTTTAAATCTATAAACCAAACCAAACCAACGAAATCGGATTTTTCAATCTCGGGTTTTCTCGGATTTTTCGGGTTTTTTTCCCGATAAGTCTTCATAGCACAAATATATAACTTGTGCTCCACATACTTCTCTAATCCTACAAGGATACAACTATATAATGTATTTTTCAAGAAATTAATACAATAATATGAGATGCGTCATAACATTGTACTAAAATATTCAATAACAAAAATACTAAAATCCATAAAGAAAATATTACTAAGTAATAAGCCATAATAAATATTAACATAATCTAAAAGTACTATATAAGTCATGCTTAAATAAGTACAACTATAAGTATATTAGTTACACAACTAAGCACTAAAGAAAAAGATAAACTAAGTTATGCATTTTCAATATAAACAATGCAAAACTAAAAAATAGATATCCACACTATTGTCATTTCTAGTGTTGAATTGAATTTTCTTAGTTAGCATTAGTATTGATGTGAAGTTTATTTGAATTACTACCTTTATGAACTATAAAATTTATTGGACCATTCAAGAATGTTAATTCCAAACTTGAAACAATATGTTTAAAGATAAAACTGTGAAAAAGTTTAAGAAATATTTATGAATTGTATTAAAAATAAATATTTATATGTATAAAATATTTGTAAAAATTGAATAAATGTAATATCGGGTTGGTTTGGTTTCGGTTTGACTTTTTTTAGTTAAAACCAAACCAAACCAATTATGATCGGGTTATTTTTTCCAACATCAAACCAAGTCAAACCAACCCATGATCGGGTTTTTTTTTCCGATTTGACTCGGATTATCGATTTGATGCGGTTGATCGATTTTCTTTGTACACCCCTAATCAGAATAATACCCAAGTATACAAATCATATATTTTTAGTTGAAATCTATGTTGGGATCTCGGAGAAACCTTGCTTGCATCCGGTGTTTACATCAACTTAATGAGTACCAAAATGTGTCTTCTCGAATCAAATTAAATAACATAAAAATCATGAAAAGTGCTCCAATTCAAGCCTAATGAACTTCCAACTTCTAAAACCAGTGTTGAACTATATCAAATCAACTCTGAATGACCTCAAATTTTGCACACCAGTGTGATGAACCGCCACATCATCATGCCACATAGGCGCCATTTGGCATATATTAATGCCATGTGGAAGCTTACATAAGAAGAAGGCTAGCATTTGTGAGAAGATTCTAGAGAAGTATGGACATTTCCTTAGGAAGAACCTAGATCTTTATGGATTTGCTAGGAAAGTCCTTGGAATCTTCTAGGCTTGTAGAGAATTCTAGAGAAAGCCCTTATCTTGTAAATATCAAGGACTTGTGTAATAATTAATATTTACACACTAGCCCCTAGGAGACTAGTATATAAAGGGGGCCATTCATTTTTAATTCATCAAGCAAAACAATTCAAGTTCTCTCCAATACAAAGGTTCCTTTAACAATTCTCTTGTGTTCTTTCTTCCATTCTCTTAGCGATCTTGAGTGTAGTAAGGCTGACTTGGCATAGCAAGAACGTGAGCAAGTTGCGCAAGATCGTGAGCAAGTTATCAAGTGCCGCACGTGTACATAGTTAATAACTAAGGACGTGACAACGTGGTACCAGAGCGAAGGTTTCAACTAAGGGAATGGTGAACGACGGAGAAATTAACGCTGCCAACACCCAAGCCAACGTCATCCAGGATGCTGCTGGCAAGAGCGGTCGTGGAAAAAAGAGGAATGCCACCAATAAGAGACAAGAGGTGCCACCCGAGGTTGTGTCAAACGAAGATCTTAGATCCCAAGAACCATCTACCACTGAGGCGAGTAAGGATGAAGTGGAGGTCATGCCCGAGGACGTCTCGCTCGGTAAAGAGTGGGTGATGAAGATGAATGCGGGGATGGATGCCGTGGAGATCTTTGGCCAACGCTTGGGGAAGGTGGAAGGCACCCTTAGCGTTCCTGAGGGGCACACTCTTGAAGAGATTGAGAGTATCCGAAATGACTTGGAGGGACGTACACAGACCGAGATAGAACTAAGGAAAACCATCACTGCCTTAGAATGCAGACTCATAGAGGCTTTGAGTACTATCGATGCTATGCAGGCAAAGATAGATTCACTCGAGGAGCATGTCAATGTTGGCGTGACCGAGGCAGCCAGCAATGTTGTGGTAATGAGAGAGGCCAAGATTGAGGCTCCCTAACCCCCGGTGTTCAAAGGTGTTCGTGATGCACGAGAAGTGGAAAATTTCCTTTGGCACTTGGAGAACTACTTCAGGCACGGCAAAGTGAAGGACGATGAGGCCAAGATCAACACTGCGGTTTTGTACCTCTCAGAGACTGCCATGCTTTGGTGGAGAAGGAAGATGGCCGATGTGGATAAAGGTCTATATACTATTAGCACATGGGATCAGTTTAAAGTTGAGTTCAAGCGACAGTTCTTTCCAAACAATGTCTTGTACGAGGCAAGGTGCAAGCTTAGAGAATTGAAGCAAACAGGAAGCATACGTAACTATGTCAAGGAGTTCACTACCCTTATGCTTCAAATCCCCAACCTAACCAATGATGACTTGTTGTTCCACTTCATGGACAGGTTGCAAAATTGGGCTAAGAAGGAATTGCAACGCCGACAAGTCACTGATATAGACCAAGCCATAGTGGAGGCCAAATCATTGATGGATTTTAGGCATGACAATCACGACAAAGGCAATGGAAAGGAGTCAAAGGTTAACAATGTCAAAGGTGGGGGAGATCATGGCAAAGGCAAGGAGATACATCAACAATACCCTAAGATTCAAGATTCCAAAAAGTCGAGTGGTCGTCAGGGCTACGCCGAGAAGAAGGCACACGACGAGAAGAAGGAATGCTACATATGCGAAGGGCCGCATGGCTTCAAGAATTGTCCCAACCTAAAGAGCCTCAGCGCCATAGTCCGTGAACGAAAGGAGCAGCCGCAAGGAGAGAGTTCGGGAACCGCACAGTTGGGTATGATCGGATTATGTGGTGCTTTCACAAAGCAAGCTATCCAATCTACCGAGAGTGGAAATCAGTACGTGGATCTCACCATCAACAACAAGATCGCTCATGCAATGGTGGATACTGGAGAAACTCATAATTTTGTGACTGAGGCTGCGGCAAAGAGACTAGAATTGAAGCTTTCTCCAACCAACTCTCGCATCAAAACCGTGAATGCCGAGGTACAAAATGCTCGTGGGGTAGCTAATAGAGTAGGTGTCAAATTGGGATCTTGGAAAGGTATGACAAACTTTACCGTAACTGCTATGGATATCTTTGACATCATATTGGGGCAAGAGTTCTTTAGAAATTGTCATACTTTGATTGAACCCTACCTCCAACGTCTCTTGGTTATGGAGCGAGAAGGAGCTTGCATGGTACCTACAATGACTATGCCACACGGACAGATCCAAGCACAAATCTCAGCTATGCAGGTTGTCAAGGGGATCAAGAAGGGGGAGCCAACGTTCGTGGCAACCATTGCAAGTCTAGAGGAAGACAAGAGTTTTCAAGTACATTGCCGCCTTGCATAGAGAAGTTTCTTGAGGAAAACAAAGATGTCATGCCCGAGGAGTTGCCTAAGCACTTTCCGCCTAGGCGAGAGGCGGATCACAAGATTGAGTTGGAACCAGGGGCTAAGCCACCTGCATTTGCCCCATATCGTATGGCACTGCCCGAACTAGAGGAGCTCAAGAAACAATTGAAAGAGTTGCTGGATATTGGTCATATTCGCCCATCAAAGGCACCTTTCGGCGCACCAGTATTATTCTAGAAGAAGAAGGATGGATCTCTGCGCTTGTGCATAGACTACCGAGCACTTAATAAGGTTACAATGAAGAATAAGTACCCGATCCCGCTCATTGCTGACTTGTTCGATAGACTTGGGCAAGCCAAGTACTTTACCAAGGTGGATCTTCGAAAGGGCTACTACCAGGTTCGCATTGCTGAAGGGGATGAGCCAAAGACAGCATGTGTGACGAGATATGGAGCCTTTTAGTGGTTGGTGATGCCCTTCGGCCTAACTAATGCACCAGCCACATTTTGCACCCTTATGAACAAGATTTTTCATCCCTACCTTGATCAGTTCGTGGTAGTCTACCTAGATGACATAGTCATCTTCAACAACACCTTGGAGGAACACATGGAGCACTTAAGGAAAGTTTTCCAAGTCTTGCGGGAGAACGAGCTATACATCAAGAGGGAGAAGCGCGAGTTTGCACAATCAAAGGTGAACTTCTTGGGCCATGTCATTAGCAATGGTGAGCTACGCATGGATGAGGCTAAGGTACGTGCTATCCAGGAGTGGGAAGCACCTACAAAGGTAACAGAGTTGAGATCCTTCCTTGGCCTTGTTAACTACTATCGTCGATTCATCAGTGGCTACTCAGCAAAGGTTGCACCATTAACTGAGTTGCTAAAGAAGAACAAGCCATGGGTTTGGACGGAGCATTGTCAAAAGGCGTTTGAATGCCTTAAGGCAGCTGTAATAGAGGAGCTAGTCTTGGCATTACCTGACTTTGCCAAGACATTTGAGGTGCACACAGATGCCTCAGACTTCGCCATTGGGGGTTTCCTAATGCAGGATAAACATCCCATAGCATTTGAGAGCCAGAAGTTAAATGAGACGGAGCGGCGTTACACGGTGCAAGAGAAGGAAATGACTGCCATTGTGCATTGCCTTCGTACATGGCGACATTATCTACTTGGGTTGAGGTTCGTGGTCAAGACCGACAATGTGGCTACTAGCTACTTTCAGACGCAGACGAAGCTCACACCAAAACAGGCTAGGTGGCAAGACTTCTTGGCCGATTTTGATTATGTTCTAGAGTACAAGCCGGGCAAAGGTAATGTTGTAGCTGATGCCTTGAGCCAGATAGCCGATCTTGCTGCCATCACTTCAGTAACTTGGGATATTCGTGAGGCTATAAAAGAAGGCATGCAACATGATCCAGCAGCCAAACAACTTATCGAGTTAGCCAACCAGGACGAGACGTTTTTGGGTAGAAGACGACCTATTGCTTACCATGGGTCGGCGGGTCTACGTGCCTTAGTTTGGAGATATTAGACGGCGGATCATAAGGGAGAGTCATGATACAATATGGGCTGGTCATCCAGGCCAATGTCGCACCAGGGCCTTGGTTGAGTCAGTCTACTATTGGCCACGGGGCGAGATGATATAGAATGTTATGTGTAGACTTGTCTCGTATGTCAGCAGGACAAGGTTGAGCAACAACAGCCCGGCGGACTTTTGGAGCCACTACCAGTTGCAGAGCGTCCATGGGAGAGCGTGACTATGGACTTTATCACTTTCCTACCAAAGTCCGACGGTTATGGTACTATTATGGTGGTCGTGGATAGATTTTTGAAATATGCCACCTTCATGCCAGCCTCGCCAGGCTGCACAGCCAAGGAAGCCGCCAAGCTATTCTTTAAGAAAGTGGTGAAGTATTAGGGCTTACCAAGGCATATAATCAGTGATCGAGACCCCCGCTTTACTGGAAACTTTTGGAGAGAGTTATTCGACATCCTTGGCACGGAGCTGCACTTTTCTACTAGTTTTCACCCACAGATGGATGGACAAACGGAATGAGTCAATGCCTTACTAGAATGCTACTTGAGGCATTATGTAAGCGCGCATCAGAAAGATTGGTAAGGCTCTTAGACATCGCCCAATTCTCTTATAACTTGCAGCGGAATGAGTCCACGGGGCGGACACCATTTGAGCTAGCCACAGGCCAACAACCACAAACTCCACATTCATTACCAGCTGCATTCGAGGGAAAGAGTTTGGGGGCTTATCATATGGCCAAAAGATGGGAGGAGCAGTTTGACACTGCTAAGTCCTACTTGGATAAGGCAGCTAAGAAGATGAAGAAGTTTGCGGACCGTAAATGGCGTCCCACGGACTATAGAGTTGGGGACATGGTCATGGTGAAGTTTAACCTAAGACAATTCAAGGCACTAAGGGGCATGCATCAGAATTTGATTCGCAAGTATGAGGGTCCATTTAAAATCGTCACCAAGGTAGGCAAGATCTCATACAAGCTTGACATTCCATCGTATCTTAAGATCTACCCTGTCTTCCATGCCAGCATGGTTAAGCCATATCATGAAGATAAGGATGATCCGAATAGGGGACAATCAAGTCGAGCACCAATGACTATCACTGCCTCGCATGATCGGGAGATTGAGGCTATCATAGATTACCAGGCCAGGCGAAATCAAGGGCAAAAAGCCACCGCTATGTTCCTCATCCATTGGAAAGGGAAATCACCGGAGGAGGCCACGTGGGAACGATATTAGGACTTGTGGCAATTCAAAGATAAGATCCGAGAGTTTATGCAGCAGCATTGCGCCGCGGTCGTCGCAATATTAGGTGGGGGAGAGTGTGATGACCCGCCACATCATCATGCCACATAGGCACCATTTGGCATATATTAATGCCATGTGTAAGCTTACATAAGAAGAAGGCTAGCATTTGTGAGAAGATTCTAGAGAAGTATGGACATTTCCTTA
>MU758098.1:28058-52485 GCA_026770625.1 Nicotiana glauca
GGCTGACTTGGCATAGCAAGAACGTGAGCAAGTTGCGCAAGATCGTGAGCAAGTTGTCAAGTGCCGCACGTGTACTTAGTTAAAAACTAAGGACGTGACACTAGTCCCAAATGACACAAAGGACCTATTCCAATTCACGTAACCAAAATTCAATCCCGTTATCAACAAAGTCAACTCTCGATCAAACCTCTCAACCTTTAACTTTCCAACTTTCTCCAAAAAGCTTCAAACCATCTATGGACCTCCAAATCAATATCCGGACATACGCCTAAGTCCAAAATCACCATACGAAGTTATTGGAACCATCGAAATTCCATTTCGAAGTCGCCTACATAAAGTCAAACTCCGGTGAACTCTTTTAACTTAAGCTTCCAACCTTGAGACTAAGTGTCCCAATTCACTCTGATACATCTACGAAACCACACCAACCACCCGGCAAGTCACATAACCACAAATGAATATAGGAGAAGTGATAAATGGGGAACGTGGCTGCAATATATAAAGCGACCCGCTGGGTCGTTACATGATATAATGACTAAAGCACGCTCGGGATAGAGATATCATATTAATCCACGATCTTCCACAACGATAAAACTCTTCTAACTGTCATATTTCTGCTAGTAAACTGCTGGAGTCACAAAAATTAGCCTTAGAATCAGTCAAGACCGTCATACATATCTGATCATTGCCACACAAATTGCATCTTTCCAGGTCAACATGCTATTTTGTTCCCCCAAACAACCCCCACAGTCACATACATCTATTGCAGAGGGTTATATCTAACATCATATATAGCATGCTAGAGTACATTCATATTACTATTACTAAAAGTACAACCACAAAAAGCAGAATTATCCATGTACTACATGACAGTAATATAACCCATCTGATTAGGGATATCGCAGGGCAAGATTAGGTTTTCTTATCAGCCCTCCAATAGTTCACAAAATAAACACTACCACTGTTTCCTGTGAAGCGTTTTGTTACTTAGGCCCTGTTTGGCCATAAGTTTTGATAAAATAAATTTAGAATTTATTTTCAAAACTCATCTTTGGTCATAAATTTTGTCCATATTTTGGCCAAATTTCAAATCTCAAATGTCAAATCCCAAAATCAGCTATTGATTGGGCCAAAATCTCAAAACTTGGGAATTATATACATGTTTTTCCAAATAAAGTTGGAAAATATGTTTTGAAAACGTATGTCCAAACACATTTTCATCTTCAAACCAAACTTCACCCAAATTAGGTTTTTCAAAATAAATTTAAGATCTATGGCCAAACTCTAGCTTTATCTTGAGTAGGTTTAGTATTGCAAATTCCTCTCCAATTAAGAGAAATACTACTATTTTCGTCCAAAGTGGTGTGAAGGTGAATATATTTGAAAAAAAGCAATTTGCACCTAAAGGAATTTGGAATAAAAACATTGTACCAATCTAACAAGGTGAATTTTCCTACAATTATAGGATTCTCTCCACAGAAAGTTGCCTGAGTTTATCTAAAGTATTGCAGACACTATGAGGAATATGATGTCTGCATAACTTGATTAATGGTACTGCTGGTTCAAAACTACCCCTACCATTACATTTCATTACTCCTACCGTTTCCATTTAGATAATGTAATTTGACTTGGTACAAAATTTAAGAAATAAAAGAAGACTTTTAAAATATGTGGTGCTAAAAGCTTAAGCGGCAAAAGTTTAGTGGGTCGTAATATTTATGTGACAAAAAAAACTTCCCATTAAAGGTAAAATGAGTAGAATAAAAAGTTTAAAGTGAAATTGTTTCTAAATAAAAAAAAATGTCATTCTTTTTTGAACGGACTAACAAGAAAAATGTGTCATCTAAATTGAGGTGGTTATATTATATCCGGATGTAATGACTGAAACAATGAGCCATGTGGCCAATAATACGCTCCCAACACATTAAAAGTGAGACCATAAGCAGGAGGGGTAATTTTAAGCCTAGAAATAATATTATGTGTATTTATGAACCAAAAGATAAACGAAGAGTAACTTTATATCATTTAGTAGAAAATAGGGCTTGTTTGACCCTTTTTCCCCCAAAACACCACCATTATTCCCTATAAACCATTTTGTTACTTTATCTAGAGTAGGTTTAGTAGCAAATTCCTCTCCAATTAAGAGAAATACTACTCCCTCCGTTTTAATTTATGTGAACCTATTTAACTGGGCACGGAGGTTAAGAAAAAAGAAAAGATTTTTAAACTTGTGATGTAAAATGAAGTATATATATTTTGTATGACTATAAATTATTGCATAAAAGTAAATTGTTTCCAAATAGGGAAAGAGGTTATTGTTTTTTGCACGGATTAAAAAAAATAGGTTCACGTAAATTGAGACGAACGATACTTTCTTCGAAAGAGGTGAATATATCTGGAAAAGAGCCATTTGTAACAAGGTGAATTTTCCTTCCGTCAAGAGGATCCCCTCAACAGAAAGTTGCCGGAGTTTATCTAAAGTACTGCAGACACTCCGGGGAATGCCTATATATGACTTGATTAATGGTAATAGCTCTTCCTGCAAGAAAGAGAAATTTTGTGCTAGTTTACTTGTACTCTCTTCAAGGGTTTAAGAATTGTCTCTGCCCTCTTAATTCGAAATTTTGTGCCCAAAACTATTTTAATACGCACGAATATAAGTGGATTCGTCTCATGAGTCATGAGTCATGACAAGGGCATTAAAATACTGTTATTGCTAACTCTTGCATGAGCTAGAAAGATCTTGAATAGCAATTTCTAAAACCAAAGGGAAAGAGAGGTAGAAAGACTTTCCAGTATAAAAGAGAGGTCTCTTTGATTGAATAAAAGTAAGAGCTATTGGAGCCCTACTTAGGCATTTCTATTGCCTTACCCGTCTCTGCAGTAGAGGTCAATGTTTTTGCTATTACAGAATTTTATGTTATGGAATGAACCCACTCACCATGCAAATGACTTGATTCCAGAGGATCTTCTTCCTTAAATTGGGGAATTGCTGTGATTCTTCTCGAATAGCCTAAGTTTTGCCTTTGAGTATTACTTTGAAGTTTCATCTTTAACAGTTGTATTAAGACTCCCCTCCATCTTAACTATTCCGATTGGATATCATAAAGCCTATAAAACATAAATGGGAGGATGCAACTTATTAATTTCTTGGGATATACTCGTACATTTATGCGGAATACATAAATTAACTTGACCTATATTTTAAGCCCTCGTAAACGCCGATGCAAATACGAGTAAGAATTGTGTCACCGTCATCCCTCGTGGTCACCTTAAACAAAAGAAAGTACCCCTAAAAGAGGGTGTATGTATGCTAGACCCCAACCCCTCCACGTTCTAAAGTTAACAACTTCCCCTAATACCTGTCCTCCTGACCCTATCCCCACCCCCCACCCTCCCCAAAAACCCAAACCAAAATCTTAAAGCCCCCAACTGCTTCCACCATTTATAAAATCCCCCACATTCTTTCCTTATTTCTAAACATTCTCCTTCCTCTTATTCCCTTTGAGAGAGATTGATCACCTTCTCTATACATTAACCTCAAAACTCATTTATTCTACTTCCTTTGCTCTTTCTTCACTCTTCCATTCATTCTTTTCCAAGAAATAACAAAGCTAGTCAAGTCCTTAAAAGATTAAAAAGGATGTGTTCATCTAATTCCAAATTGCAGAGGAGCAGTAGTGCTGATAATATTACTACACAAACTATCTCTCATATCAATGGACGCCCTGTTCTTCAACCAAATAGAAACCAACTCCCTCTCTTCGAACGCCGCAATTCCCTTAAAAATTCACCAGCCAAGACTTTTGCTGGTGCACCTTTACACCCTTTGTCATCACCAAGACTTAATATTTCTCCTCCAAGTACTACTAATGGTAACAATAACAACAAAATTAGTGCAAAAATCAAGCCTTTCGTGACAACCCCTCCTATCTCTCCTAAAATCAAGTCACCTAGAAACCCACCAAGTAAGAGGGATAATGATCCTAATGGCTTAAGTTCTAGTGCTGAAAGAGTGGTGTCACCAAAAGACACTACTAAATCCACATATTTAGTGAAGAAGTCCAAGAATTCCAGTGGAATACCTTGTGCAGAAAATTCCTCGTTGAAATACTCTTCTTCTTTGATAGTTGAGGCACCAGGAAGTATAGCAGCAGCAAGAAGGGAACAAGTAGCCAACATGCAAGTCCAAAGGAAAATGAGAATAGCTCATTACGGAAGAACTAAATCAGCTAAGTTTGAAGGCAAAGTCTCTGCTGCTGACTTCTCCTCTTCTCCTACTTCTGCTTCCCCTACCTCCAATCCTCGAGAAGAAAAAAGATGCAGCTTTATCACAGCTAATTCGGGTAATTTTCATTTTAATTCTAATTTTTAAGAAAAAAGAATATGAACCAGAAAGAATTGTTCAGGAGTTATTATTTATCCTATTTTATGCTAAATCACAAATGGAACTAATTTTCTGTTTCGTTGCACTTTCAGACCCTCTCTATATTAAATACCATGATGAAGAATGGGGAGTTCCTGTCCATGATGATAAGTAAGTAATAGTCAGTCAATTTGTTTGACATAGTTTAAATTGATACTACGTTTAAGAAAGAAATATAGATTTTTTAAAGTTATAGTATTAAACATGTTATAAAATTTATGTTGCTATCCAAGATTCCAATTAAGGAAATATAGAAATATGGTTCTACCTCTTTTTCAATTTAGACTACACTCTTTATTTATTTCCGTTCCAAAAAGAATGA
Organism: Nicotiana glauca; assembly: GCA_026770625.1. Lineage (NCBI taxonomy): Eukaryota > Viridiplantae > Streptophyta > Magnoliopsida > Solanales > Solanaceae > Nicotiana > Nicotiana glauca. Next base: position 32,807 of record MU758098.1, read on the forward strand.
CAAAATTTTACAATTGAAAATAAATAAATTTTAAACTCTTCATTTTACTTATTTTAAATTTTTATAATCATATAAATGTCATAGACCCACTAAGTTTTTACCCCTTAAATTTTAAGAGTACAAATTTCAAAAATTTTGTTTTTTTCTTAAATCCCGTGGAAGAGAGAGTATTTTTTTTTAAATGGACTAATAAAGTAAATAGGGCCAAGAAGATGGGGAATACCTCCCCCCCTTTTTGTTTTTTCTATTAGGGCAATAGAGACATATTTCAGCATAATTTTGGGATTAATTTCTCTATTATGGATACGCAGTCTTCTGTTTGAGTTGTTGGTGTTAACTGGTGCACAAGTTGGATCAGACTGGGCTTCAGTATTAAAAAAAAGACAAGATTTCAGGTGGCTTTTTTCTTTTTCTTGCCACAATTCCTCTGTTTGTCATTTGTTCTGGAAAGACATATTAAGAACTTCAGAGATCTTAGCTGTATTTTGCATGCTTCTCTATACAGGGATGCATTTTCAGGATTTGATCCAGAAATTGTTTCAAGGTACAATGAAAGGAAGATAACTTCAACAAGTGCCGATTATAGCATAGAGCTAAGCCAAGTCCGTGGAGCAGTTGACAACTCTAACAGAATATTGGAGGTAATCACCTAGTTTTTGCTTTTAAAAAAACACTAATTAATATTTGAACTGTCTTTTCCTTTTCAGTGTTTCCAAGTACATTTGTATAATCACCACAATTCACATGACATTATGATAGCCTTGTAGGAAGCCTAGATTAGTTGGCATTGTCTCAAACTAATTAATGTGTTTTTAGTGACAGATCATGCATATAGCGAAGGCCTCTTAATTACCTAACCACATGCCCCCACATGGAATCAGAATAACATCTGTCATCGACGTAGCCTAAAATTTTACCTCTTTTTTGTCCTGCGCAATATTTGATTTTTTTTAAGATATCAATAAGGAATTAACTTTTTCTTTCCAAAGTTAGCCCTCGAATTAAAGAGTCTAACAGTAGTTTGAACAAATTAAGGGTTAATATGGTCAATTTCATTGTTAATTAATGCTAAAAGGTGCATTCCTTTAAAAAAAAAAAAAATTAAGTGGACCGAAGGGAGTAATACATGTATTAACAATTCACTTTATTAGCTTTCCATCCAAAACGGGTCAATAAAAATTAACAACTCATTTTATTAATTAAATAAGCATTTGACTTGAAGAATTTTAGACTTATCATACCGTTACGTGCTTGTGATCCTTACCATGAAATAGGAACCTCAATTTAATGACTTTACATGCTCATGTTTAATTTGATTATTTCTTGATTTTGTTTATAGATCAAGAAGGAATTCGGTTCCTTCAACAAGTATCTGTGGGGATTTGTGAACAACAAGCCCATTGCAACACAATACAAGGCATGTAACAAAATTCCAGTAAAGACCTCAAAATCTGAAAGCATAAGCAAAGACATGGTGAAGAGAGGTTTCCGATACGTCGGTCCGACAGTCATACACTCCTTCATGCAGGCAGCCGGCCTTACCAACGACCACCTCACCACCTGCCCACGACATCTCCAATGTGTTACATTGGCAACTCAACCACCCTCCACCCAGTAATAGCCTAATAATATTAGAGTTTATTATTAGCAAAATCATAGGGTTTAAGAAGTTGTTATAGATGCTTGCTAATTTTTTAACAATATCATACGTACTTATTTTTATTCTCCTTTTGGTTTGTGATTATTGAGGTGATAACAGTTTGGTGATGTAAGATATTGGGTTGGTTAATGGGCTGTAATATTTTATAGTATAAGAAAGAATAAAGGGAGGGATTGTGCAGATATGGGACCGACAGGAAGCATGTGCAAGGTGGGCAAGGGAATGACAATGGCATGTGTTTGCAGCATATGCCTTCATTTAATTTTGTGTCCACTGACCAAATGGCCACCAGCAGGAGCCTAGGGGGCCATCATTTCCCCACCACCGCTCCATTATTTGGGTGCTTTTGACAGGTTGTGTAAAATTTCAAGACTCATCATAATCATCATCTTCATCAGAATGGAGCAGAACAGAGGAGCCTTTGGACCAGCCTTTGGCCCAGCCTTTCCATTCTCTTTTTGGTTCTTGATTTGGATAACTATCGCATACATGCTTGTGCTTGCATGTTTCAGAGAACAATGTGGACCATTTGATCCTTACACAAAGTTAAAGCGCGACACGTGCCTGCTAAATAAAATAGGAAGTTGGTGACCTAATGACAGGGCCGGCAGCTAAAGCCTCAGTGGATGGTGATCATAACTATAACTGTCTTACATTAATGAATTCTTTAGAATTACTTTCAATAAGAAGAAAACAAAAAGACGTGGTTTGATTGTTGTGTTGCCCATAGTACAATGTTGCTGAATTCTAACATGACCCAGAAGCAAACACCAAGTGTTATGCAGTAGTGTATTCATATTCTAGCGTGAGGTTTTGTCGAGTGCTTCCCGTTTGGCCTTTGCCTTTTTTCCTACATATTTTTTCATATGGGATTGTAATACCATGGATTATATTGGTTTGCCGAAATATCTATGCAATTCTTTCTGTCTATTATTCTAAAGGTTAGTTCCATAGGCTAAGCATCTTCATTCCATGTGCTCTCAGCTTTTAAAAGTTGCTTTATAGAAGGGATCGTATCACATTTATTCCCAAACACATGCACATGGTATATAATGGCTTTTAGGCTTCTAGCTACTGGTGTTTCATTGCCTGGCTTGGAAAGGAAGATTACAGTGCATATCAAAGCTAACCAGAAAATGAAGAAATAAATGGAGACAAAAGAGAAGCAATAAATGTGTATACGGTCGAAATCAGGTATGCCAGATTTTTCGGACTCGAGAGGTAGCTTAAGCCCCAGTTCAGGCAAGGTCGAGTTCAAGCTCGATGAACCAAACTCGAACTCGAAGACAGAGTGCAATGCCCGAGAATCTAAGTGCTAGAGGTACATCGAAGCAGGCTCGAAGATAGAAGAAGAGGCTCGAAGACGTAAGTGCTCGAGGAACACCGGAACTGAGTACGACCAACTCCGAGACAGTGTCGTTATGAATTTGTTACAGAAGGACAAGATTCCCGCCACGTCCCCAAAATCGTGGCTTAAATTCCGGAATGAATCTGTGCGAATCCGTACTAGACGATTATACATCTTTTCCAATAATATTCTTTACTGAAGATAGGAATATACCTTATTTAGGGTTACCCTTATATAAAGGGTATTCAAGTCATTTGCAACATCATCTAATCACTGAGCAAGAATATACTCTCTACCTTTTCGCCTAATGTTCATCAGCATTGTCCTTTAGCTCTAATATTCTTACTTTGCTTTCATTACTTAATCGTTCTTATTATTCTAAGCCTACCTCGAGGTCACTAAGCTCGAGGTCATAGTGCTGAATAACATTGATTTAATTCACTTATCTCTTTCATTTCTACTTCATACTTCTTGATTATTAATTAGTATAAAACTAAATCACATATCTTTAAAACCACAAATCAAATTTAATTATTACTCATATTTTCGACGTAAAAAGTTTGACGCCCACCGTGGGGCTAAAGATAATAGTGATTATTTCTTTACTGATTCTCGTTACACACGTTGTTTTTACACTTTTTCTTGTCAAGATTTTTTGATTCTCAGGCTGAAACATTTCTAGCTCACAAAACGCACCCATTCATGACAACAAAGGTCTTGGATTTCACGGGAAAAATAACAATGTAGTGGTCGGAGTACCACTGGTAAACCCTGGGGAAGTGCCGGATATACAACCAGTTGACATAAGTTCATGCATAACTTTGAATACTATTTTGAGCACAGACTCCTGAGAAAGTGTACGCAGGGAAGCCCCATCTAGGGGACAAGGAACACAAGGTGAAAGAGATGGGGAGTCAGTCTCTAAATGATATTCGAGATGCTACAAGCTCAACAGATTGCCATCACTCAACTTAAAAGTCAACACAAAATCTCGAGTGTAGTCGAACCGGAACATACTTGACATACTAAGCCGATATCAGAAATATCAAACAATAATGGCTCGGGGACTAACCTGAAATTATGAGGATGCTCGAGGAGCTCTCCAGGAGAATCGAGTCCAGGGAAATAAAAGATTTAGGATAATGACAAAAAATTGGAAACATACAACTCCCGTGTTGATCAAATCCCAGGGGAACCACCAATATGGGAAGGACTAGATTCTAAAAAGTTCATGCAAAGACCATTCCCCCTAGTGCGGCTCCGAAGCCAATCCCTAAGAGGTTTCGTATGCCCGAGATTCTCAAGTATAATAGGACGACCGATCCTAATGAACACGTCACCTCGTATACGTGCGCCATCAAAGGAAATGATTTAAGAGACGGCGAAATTAAATCCGTACTATTGAAAAAATTTAGAGGGACTCTACCGAAGGGTGCCTTAATTTGGTATCATAACTTACCCCTTAATTTTATTGATTTGTTTGCTATGCTTGTAGATTCTTTTGTAAAGGCACATGCCGGAGACCTCAAAATTGCAACGAGGAAATCGGACATTTTCAAGGTAAGGTAGAAAGATAACGAGATACTTAGGGAATTCGTGTCTCGGTTCCAAACAAAGAAAATGGATTTGCCCTGGGTCTCCGATGACTGGGTTGTTTAAGCTTTCGCTCAAGATCTCAATACTCGGAGTTCTATAGCTTCGCAGCAATTGAAGCGAAGTTAATCGAGTATCCGTCTGTTACTTGGGCCGATGTACACAATCAGTATCAGTTGAAGATTAGGGTCAAGAATGATCAACTAGGGACTCCTTCGTGGTCCGTTTATTCTAACAGGACCATGTATAGGGTCAAAAGGGATATTTATCGAGAGCCGAGATCGAGTAGAGATCAATTTCAATAGTACAACGGAGATCCTATGTAAGGCCCCGTGAAAGTTTCTACTCAAGAACCCAAAAGCTCGTAGTGCCAAAATTAGGAATATGTGTTTAAAATCTGTAAAATTCTTGACGGTGAGCTTTCTCGCCATGGTTCAGACCCTTTGGAGCGATCTATGCATTAAAAGGTTAAGGAATAATGTTTTTCAGAAAAAGTGAATTTATGCGGTCCAGTATGCGATCGCATAATAGTTATGCGGACCGCATAGTCGCTGCAAAGTCAGACAGTTTGATGGTTAATTTTGAGGTCAACTATGCGGCCCACTATGCAATCGCATAATCAATATGTGGGCCGCATAGTCATCACATAATCCCCATGGAATTTTGTGAGGGGTAGTTCTGCGGTGCATTATGCGATCATAGAACAGGTATGCACACCGCATTCTTGTCGCATACCCGAGTAGCTTGTTCAGGTTTTTGAAGCCATTTTTGCGGTCCGGCCGCATGTCCATTATGCGATTTCATATTGTGTCGGGGCTCCTATTTTCTAACTTTTAAAAACCGACCCCATCCTATTAAAAACAACCCATCAGACCTCATTTAGGCTATTTTTACTGCAAATAGAGTGAGAGAGGAAGTTCTAGAGAGAGAGAGAGGGAGTGATCTTCATCAATTCCCCAACCAATCCTTGCCTAAACCCTTAAAGATTTCAAGTACAGCTGCTAGGCCTTCATCCCAAGAGGTAAGAACTTGAGCCCTAACATTTGGTTTCGAAATTCACATTAAAATGAGTAATTAGCTTGTGGGTTCATGGGTATAAAAATGGATTTTCTTGAATGCATAAAAGATAGTGGGGTATGGGGAGGTTGTGAAATAAAAAGATAGCAATTGGAGTATAAGATTGAAGAAAATCTCTCATAAAAGGGTCCTAAAATCACAATGCACACTTAGTGCTTGATAACATGCTCAAATAATCTAGAACCTTAATCATGTCTCTAATTCTTGGTTCAATTTGCAATTTTCATAAAATAGATCGAAGTTGCTCGAAAATTTCAAAATTTGTTGTAAGGACTTAAGGAAAGCTCTATTGAGGTATGTATGGCTAAACCCCCTCTTTTTAGAAATTGAGCTTCGTGGGTGATTGTGTAAATGCAGTAAGTTTAAAGTTGGATTGATGTATTGATTTTATTTCACATGAATTGGTGTTGAAACTTTACATATGTGAAAGGTGTAACTCAATATGATCGATGTGCTATTTTTTGATAATTTTAAAAGGGTGTGAAGAATATGAATCATGTATTGAAATGCATAGACCTCGAATCAAGATTGAAACTACGGTTGTTGTGCCATCTATGTGAAATCTTATCTATGCTTTCAACTCAAATTGCTCTTGTGTGTATCTATTATCCTAAATTGCAAAACTAACACTTGAATTGAAAATGATGTGAAATGTGGCCTAGTGCCAAGAATGATGCGACAATTGTGGCCCCAAGTGCCTATGAATTGATATATGTGAAATAATGATTGAAACGAGATGATTAATGAGAAAGTATTGGCCCAAGTAAAGGTTAATTTTGAAGACTGACAAAGGAATTCATGATGAACCAGGTCCATCCAGTGGTCCATCCCTTAGGTGCACAAAAACGGGCAGATTTGAGCATGTGAGTTGCATATGAAGGAGATAAGCTTAACTTGGTGTATTTAATATTCCTGATCTAAAAGGTTGCATAATTGATAAGGAGAAGGAATCCTTAATCAAAGAAAACACTATTCAAGACAGGGAAGGAGTTAGAAGTTAAAATCAACTAGAACTCTTCCACCAAGGAAGAGTTGCATTAGAACTCTAGTTATTTCTTCATCTACTAACTCTATAAATTACAGGATGTTCTCACATTAAAGTGTTGCACAAAAACGCAGAAGTTAAACGTAAATTGGGAGCAAAATAGCAAGGCTTTCTGCAAGCAATTCGTGTGTGATTCAAGTGTGCAAACCTGCAGCTACTTGAACGAGAAAGAAGAACCAGTTCCATTGTGTTTGTTCTTATTCTAGTTCAGTTGTCGTAGGTGGTTTAATATTGTACCTTTCCAGCTTCCATAGAAGCAATTGTATTAGGTACTTTGAATATTCAAGTTAGAGCTAACTTGAAGGTGTCGCAACAGTTGAGGCTGTGTGCTACACTGGGATTAGAGTTTAATCCTTAGGTTTACAAGAGTTTGTAAATGCTATTTTGGCTCAGTGATTTTAGTTGAAGTTTGGGAAAATCCTACTGAGTAGTAGGTCGTGGTTTTTTCACCTTTTGAGCCAGGTATTTTCCACGTAAAAATTTCTGTGCTCTTATTTTATGTACTTTTAATTCCGTAAACAGCAGTCGTTAGTACACCTAGAAGAACCAGGTCCTTCCAGAAGCAGTTTAAACAAAAATTGGGTACCACACAAATCACCCCTCCTCTTGTGTGGTATTGACGTTTAGAACATCAATTGGTATCAGAGCGGGTTATCCTTGAAGAGGCTAACACCTTAGGAACAGATCAAGATGAGTGCACCACCTGGAAACTGGAAAGGGCAATCCACTGATAGGCCTCCACTTTTTAATGGCCAGTACATCTCTTGGTGGAAAATAGGATGAGAGATCACATCATCAGAGAGGACTATCAGCTATGGGACATTGTCACTGATGGTCCCCTTGCTACCGTGAAGAAGAATGCTGATAGAGTAGATGTGCCAAAAACAAGAGCTGACTGCAATGTTGAGGACTTGAGGAAGTGGGAAAAGAATGCAAAGGCCAAGAAATGGCTTATGCGTGGACTTAGTCCAGACGAGTACAGTAGAATTCAAAGTTGTACCACTGCTAAGGAAATCTGGAACACTTTGCAAGTGGCTCATGAAGGAACACCTCAAGTGAAGAGGTCCAGAGGAACACTGATGTATTCTCAATATGAGAAATTCACCATGAAGGAAGAGGAAACCATCCAAGAGATATATACAAGGTTCACCACACTGACAAATGAACTTAAGTCTCTTGGAAAGGTTATTCTTGAAGAAGACAAAGTTGAGAAGATTTTGACCCAATCTCTTGGGAAAGCAAAATCACAGCTATTCAGGAATCAAAGAACATTGACACTATTAAATTGGATGAGCTAATTGGAAATCTCACTGCCTATGAACTTAGAAGGCAAACCATGAAGATGGATGTACCCAAGAAGGAAAAGGATCATGGCATTCAGAATCACTGAAGGTGCTGATCTAGAGGAGGATGAAATGAACATGATCACAAAGGATTTCAAGAAGTATCTAATGAGAGAAAATGGTCCTTCAAGAAGTGGAAGCTACAACAAAACAAGGGTTCCTAAAAAACAAACCAATGAGGGATGTTACAAGTGTGGGAAGACTGATCACCACATCAAAAACTGCCCTCGATGGGAAATTGAATGGAAAAAGGAAAGAGCTGAACGAAGGAACAGGAAGAAGGAATAGGTTCATCACAAGAAGAACAAAGGATCAACAAAGGCTATGGTTGCTGCTTGGGGTGAAAGCTCAGATGATGACTCAGAATATGGAGATGGAGATGAACAAGCATTTATGGCAATTGGGAAAACCAATGAGGAATCTGAGGTAAGTATAATTCATCTCAAAGACAAGATTAAATTTTTGTCTAAAGAAAGTGTCTCTGAGTTACTTCTAGATTTCATTGATGAATTTGAGGTTATAAACAATGAAAAGGAACAGCTTTCTAAGGAGTGTGTGATTCTGAAAGCTAAGTGCAAAAACCTGGAACTTAGGGCTAGTGAAAGTGACAGTAAAAATGTTAAGCTGAAGAACCAGTTTCAAGAACTTGACACCAAAGTCCTAGAGCTCAAATCTGAAAATCTAAACTTGAAATTAGGAATTGGTAAAAAGGAATCTGATCACACACAACTCACTTTAGAAGAAAATGTAGGAAAAATGAAAGATGAGTTGTACAAAAGAGATGAGCATATAAAAGACCTTAAGGAGGATCTAAACAAGGTTAAGCACGAGCTAGATAGAACCTGTAAATGGAATAGGTCCTCCGATGCACTTTCATGGCTACATGAACACCGGAGTAGCAATAAGAGAGGACTTGGCTACGGGACCCCTACACCTAAGTGGGATCCCAAAAGCAAGTACCTCACACTTCCTGAGAACAAAATTTGCACACATTATGGTAAAACTGGTCACTATAAAAGTGAACGTATTGCAAAAGAAAAGGCTAGTCAAAAGAATAAAGAATTTGTTCAAGGGGAAAATAGGCTGCCAGGTTGGGCTAAAAAGAATTTGATTCACCCTTTTGCCTATAGAAAGGAACCCAAACTAGTTTGGGTTCCTAAGACTAACCCCTGATTTCCTTTTGTGGGTCCAAGTGAAAGGGAGCAGCCAAATATGGTATATGGATAGTTGCTACTCAAAGCATATGACAGGAAGCAAGAACTAGTTCCTTTCACTTGAGGACCTCAAAGGAGGTAATGTCTCCTTTGGAAATGCGAAGAAAGGTGAGATCATTGGGGTTGGAAAGGTAGGTAAGACTAATTCTCACTCTATTGAGAAAGTCTACTTGATAGATGGCCTAAAGTACAGTCTAATCAGGGTATCACAATTGTGTGATAAAGGTAAATTGGTAGCATTCACCACTACCAAATATTTTGTTATTAATCTTACCATTGACAAGATTGTTTTGCAGGGAAAAAGAGTAAACAATACATGCACTGTAGTTTTGTCCACACTTTCAGAAAATGAACTCACTTGCTTATGTTAGACAATGATCCCCTCCTTTGGCACAAGAGAGTTGGACATGCAAGTCTGATTCAACTCAACAAATTAGTCTCTAAGATCTAGTGATAGGATGCCTAACATCAAGTTCAAGGAAGACAAAGTTTGTGAGGCTTGTGCAAGGGGGAAGTATGTAAGATCCTCTTTTAAATGCAAGAAAGTGGTAAGCACCACTAGAATGATGGAACTGGTCCATATGGATCTCTGTGGTCCACTGAGAATATTAAGCAGAGGTGGTAAAAGATATGTGATGGTGCTTGTTGATGATTACTCTAGGTTTACTAGGATATTATTTTTAACATATAAAGATGAAGCATCTGACATGTTTGCTTCTTTTGTTAGAAAAACTCAGAAACAACTAGGTAATCAATTTGCATCAATTAGGTCTACCATGGAACTGAATTTGAAAATGCTAAGTTTGCTGAATTTTTGCGTGCTACATCATAAATAGTTGCATGACTAGATCTCTTGTTAAGAAGATTCCCTATGAGTCACTTAAAGGGAGAAAAGCTAAATATATCCCATCTTAGGGCATTTATATGCAATTGTTTTGTGCACAATAATGGCAAAGACTTCCTAGGTAAGTATGATCCTAGAAGTGATGAGGGAGTATTCTTGGGATATTCTTCACATAGTAAAGCTTATAAGATGTATAATAAAAGAACTATGTGTGGAAAAAAATTGTATATGTTATTTTAAAAAAAAACAAAACTAACATTCTTTCTGAGAGGCAGGAACAAGATAATAAAGAGATTGGGCTGATAAGAAATTCAAATGGTGAAATCACAGCCCAGACTAAAGCTGCACCAGAAGAAGGAACAGGTGATGGAACATGTTCTTCCACCTAGAGCAACATGATAGGGGGAAATGACTAGAGAGGAACTGATCCTGAAACCTCGAGGGAACCTGTCCATGAACCTATTCCTCAGTAACAAAGACAGGAAGGAACATCCAAAGAAATTCACACTCCTATTGCAACATCCACAAAATTGGATATAGATGAACCCGGTTCCTCTGTTGATCAGAAGTTGTAAAGGGGAATGATTGGTTTTCTTTTATAACTCACTGCTAGAAGACCTGACATTGTGTGTTGTGTAGGTCTTTGTGATCAATTTCAGGTTTCCTTATGGATAATAAGAGCACCTTAGGTGTGGAACACTTTCTTGTTCATGTCTTGTGTCATGGGCTACTAAAAAGCAAAATTCAGTGGCCTTATCTACTGCTGAAGCTAAGTATGTTGCTGCTGCTTCATGATTGTGCTCAATTGTTGTGGATCATGCAGCAGTTGATGGATTTTGGTATTGAAATTGGTTGCACCCCTAATTTCTATGATAACACTAGTGCTATTAGTATGATTAAGAATCCGGTTCATCATAAGAGAACTGAGCACATAGATGTTAGACACCATTTTTTTTAGGGACAACTATGAGAAAGGCTTGATCACTATGGAGTTTTGTGCTACTGACAAGCAAATTGCTGACATCTTCACAAAAGCTTTAGGTAGAGATCACTTTGAGAGGAACATGGTGGAATTAGGGATGATTAAGATCACCTAAAAGGATTAGTTCAAGGTTAAACAAAAAAAATGAATGAAAAAACATTGAAAAAAAATTGGTTACAAAGTCTGTAAATTATGTATAATTAGATTAAATCTTGCTCATTCTCATACTTTCCATAGTATACTCTTGTGCCATGTGTTAAAATGACTCATTAATATCTAATGATATTTTCTCTATTTTGGAAAATTTAGACTCACACAAGAGAATTATCAGTGAAGAACATGGTTCATCAAGATAACACGGTATGTTTTCTACACTCTGCATAATTTGAAATAACTATATTTGGATCATGAGCAGAGTACTACTAAATACCAAACTCCTTTTGGACTTATCCGTTACAAGTGAACCAGTCCCATTCAAAAGAGTCCCAATAGAATGAAAGGTATCTAGATTCTAGGGATACACTCCAACTTCTCTTTAAAATTGAATTTCAGTTTGATTAAACTTCTAAGAGTCTGAAAAGTTGTAGTTACCCCATCAATTATTCCTCTGTATATTGATCAGCTTTAGTGTTTTTCTTACTTCAATTCTCTCAAGCCGTCAAAACCTCTCATTCTTCTTTCATCTTCCAAACACAATCTAATTCTCTTCTTTTCCATACCCTAGCCTAGATATGTCAAACACCTCTGAAAATCCTTCATCTCCACCATAGGAAACCATTTCCATACCTTCTACCACTGCTTTAACCATACCAATCTCTAAGAAAAGTAGAGTATAGATGATGGCTCGTAAGATTTTTGCTGAAGGAGAGGAGATCAAGAAAATAAACAAGTAATTGAAAGCATGTAGGGAAGAAGAATCCCAGAAATCTGAAGCTTCATTAATTCTTCTACTAAGGGGGAATAAAGTAGGTATTCTGAAACTGAACATGTATCTTCTGATTCTAAAGTTACTCCTGAGACAATTTCTGAAGTTGCTGCAATTAGAAAATGGATTTGTACTGGTAGGATCTATAGCAGGTGTTGAGAGTACAGAATATGGAGAAGTTAGTGGTAAAAATAAAAAGGAAAAGAAAAAGAGAGCAAGGGTACTAGGAGTACTGTGAGGGGAAAGGGTACAAGAGTGGTTGATTCTTCACCCACTCTTGTTGGTCTAACAAAAGAAACCGAGGCAATGGTTGTTGGGGAGAGAAATTTAGTGAAATAGAAGAGAGTGTGAGCAAAACAGGGGGAAGTGGGTCTGGCAAAGCTGCTGAGGGGTTGGTTCAACTTGGAAAAAATATAGATGAACCTGTTCCATCTGAACAGGAAACCCTCGCGGACCTACTGATAGAGCTATCAATAGCACCAAAACTCATGCCATTCCCTATGATTTCATTCTCATAACTGTGCTGCACACTTCAAGGTACCTATGAATAAGTGGGGTTAATACTCTTCTTGCTTGCGATTATGAAGTCAATGTCATTCTTAATGAACTTGGTTCATCTAAAAAGACACATATCAACAGCAAAGTCAGAGTCTTGGTACAAGAGAGGGAGGCAAAAGATATTGAGATAGGAAGGCTGAAGACACGATTGGTTGAGGTAGAATCTGAGAGAGATGTTCTCAGAATTGAACTTGCAAGGGAAAATGAGAAGAATGATGAAATTCCTCAAGACATGCTGAAACTTCTCCAAGAAAATAACCCAGCCCCTACCTCTTCCAAGCCTTAAATCCTAGCCTAGTGTAGATAAATTAGTGACCCAGTTCGGGAAGTTTTTGTTTCTTTTGCTCATGTTTTCAGTATTTTATTTCTTCTTATGCTTTGTGGAAGAATCTTATCAATCATCAATGAAATTCACTGTTTTTGCTCTAACTGTGTGTTTATATTTCTTTGATGGTTGAAATTCTTAGTTTGATCTATGATGATTAATCCATGTTTGCATTTGAAGTAGCCCCAATGGCCATGAGTAAGCTTTAAAATCTGGTTATCTCACATTTTTATGCAACTTTTCGATGATGCCAAAAGAGGGAAAAAGGGTGTGCTTTAAACAAGTGATGTTTACACTTTAAACAGTGATGTTTATAACCTAATATACCTGGTCCTTAATGATAAGTGATAAAAAGGAAAAATGTTTCTAACATTGTGTTGATGTTGAGCTGAGTTGAAACAGGGACTAAGCTTATGAAAAGCACAGAGTTTGTCATCATCAAAAGGGGGGGATTTGATTGCCCAAGTAAAGGTTAGTTTTGAAAACTGACAAAGGAATTCATGATGAACCAGGTCCATCCAGTGGTCCATCCCTCACGTGCACAAAAACGGGCAGATTTGAGCATGTGGGTTGCACGTGAAGGAGATAAGCTTAACTTGGTGTATTTAATATCTCCTTATAAAAAAGGTTGCATAATTGATAAGGAAAAGGACTCCTTAATCAAGAGAACACTATTCAAGATAGGGAAGGAGTTAGAAGTTAAAATCAACTAGAACTCTTCCACCAAGGAAGAGTTGTTTCTGAACTCTAGCTATTTCTTCATCTACTAACTCTATAAATTGCAGGATGTTCTCACATTAAAGTGTTGCACAAAAACGTAGAAGTTAAATGTGAATTGGGAGCAAAATAGCAAGGTTTTCTGCAAGCAATTCATGTGTGATTCAAGTGTGCAAACCTGCAGCTACTTGAACGAGAAAGAAGAACCAGTTCCATTATGTTTATTCTTATTCTAGTTTAGTTGTAGTAGGTGGTTTAATGTTGTACCTTTCCAGCTTCCATAGAAGCAATTGTATTAGGTACTTTGAGTATTCAAGTTAGAGCTAACTTGAAGGTGTCGCAACAGTTGAGGTTGTGTGCTACACTGGGATTAGAGTTTAATCCTTAGGTTTACAAGAGTTTGTAAATGCTGTTTTGGCTCAGTGATTTTAGTGGATGTTTGGGAAAATCCTACTGAGTAGTAGGTCGTGGTTTTTTCACCTTTTGAGCCAGGTGTTTTCCACGTAAAAATCTCTATGTTCTTTATTTTATGTACTTTTAATTCCGCAAACAGCAGTCGTTAGTACACCTAGAAGAACCAGGTACTTCCAGAAGTAGTTTAAATAAAAATTGGGTACCACACAAATCACCTCCCCTCTTGTGTGGTATTGACGTTTAGAACATCAGAAAGGAACAACGCCTTGGTAAGGCAGCCTAGCTGATCGGGCCGTGATCGGACGCCATGCTGCACACATAGTGGTATTGCGCTGATATTGAATTCCGAAAAAGGGGAATGAGATTGTGATTGAGGTATATGTCTCAAATGAGGCAACCTAGACGATCGGGTCGTAATCAGACTCCGCTCAAGAAAGCGGTTGTATTGCGAACAATGATGAACAGTATGAAATGCCCCAAACTAAAAGCTATGGAAAAATGATGTGAAAGTTATATGATTCTTTTATTTGATGATGTGGTGATCGTTTAAAGCTTTTGAGTTATACTTGTTATTTCCTTATTCTTGTATGATAGTTCTTTCTAGCTAGATGATGTTTAGTTATACATACTAGTACTATTCCATGGTACTAACATCCCTTTTGCCTAGGGCACTACATTTTTGAATGTATGTAGGTGGCTCCATAACGGACAGTGCCGATCGCGCGTAGTGGAGTGTCCTCCTCTCAAAGTCTTGGTGAGCCCCTTTTTCCTTCAAGGGGTTATGTTGTACATCTTTTGTTCTAGACTTCCACTTTTGAGGTATAGCCGGGGCATTGTTACTGGCATGTCATAATTGTCTTTTGTATCCATAGAGGCTCCGTAGACGTTTGTGTGGGTTATGTACAGGTGTTGGATGGGTCAATGAACTATGTTGTAACTCTATACCCTAGTTCTTCTAAACTATAATTGTATGAAATCTTGAAACTTAACCATGATATTAGGTTTGTGACATGAAAATGAACTAACAATGTTGAACGTACGATCTGTACTATTGTCTAAATAAACGAAAGCATGGTTCCCTTAATCCTAGTGAGTTAGGTAGAGAGTCTTAAAAAGACTTGCTCAGTTGGGTTCACTCAATTGAGCGTTGGTCATGCCTCTCGAGGTTGGGCATGACATCCTAGGAGGATTGGATCTGCGCGAAGCTTCGCACAAAATAATCGAGGTCAAAATTCACGGGGACTCGACACCGAGGAAGATCACATCGAATATCCAAAATTCTAATAAAGGTACGACCCCACCTTATCTATATTTTCGACTAACACTTGCAGGTTACCGGTGAAGATCAGCAGGAAGCTATGGGTCTTAAAGCACGCGTTACACTATTTTTCCCTTAGACCGAGTTTTATCCCAAATGGATTTTTTCGGCAAGGTTTTTAACGAGGCAACCATTGATAATGATAACTTGGAGCAAGTCAATAGTATCCAAAGTTCCCTACAATAAGCCTCGAGCATCGAGGGACATTACCCTCGAATAATTACTTTGTGGCAAGGAGATTACTTCATAACGGCGGGGCCTCGAAAGGAAAATATTGTAAGGGTCAAACGTCCAGATGAACCGTACTCATATAGGTTACTCGATCCCCAAACATCAAACGTGCGCTCACGTATAATCATCCATTAAGAGAAGTGATTTTCCTTGATATCTCATGCCTTTAGAGAAATTTTGTATTTTATACTCTTGATTTATTGTGTAAATAGGTTTAAGGGCCGATCACGATGAAATTTTGAACAACCGACACCATGTTCGAGAACTGCTATACCAAAAGCAAACATAATCAAACTGCTAACATTTCAAGACCATAAGACCTTAAAGGCAATCCTCGACTTTACGGGCCAAGGCCACCCCACTTGGGGACTGACATTTCGGGCAAGCTCGAAGTGAAATGGAAGATAAGACCAAAGGGCAAGTTCCGAACTAAAAAGGCCACGGCCAGATTAATACGGATCGGAGACACCCAAAATTCGTAACAGATACGAAAGCCCAAGGGATATCTTAACCTAAACGGAAGCATATCTCGAACACTCGGGACTACCTACCCAATCTATCTAAATAATAAGACCTTAATAGGCACCCCTGATATACAGGCCAAGGCCATTACAATCGGGAATTAACATTTTGAACAAGTTCGAAATGTTATCGGGAAACAAGTTCAAAAAACATACCCGAAGGCTACGGCCATATTAAAGACTACAGTCATGTAAAAGACTACGGCCAAAATAATGCAGCTTGGAGATGTCAGACTTCCGCCATAAATTAAAGGCCTTAAATACTTCGAAAAACCGGTTAAACTCGGCTACCCTCGGCAAAGCAAAAAAGGCTTCGATAAAATCAGCCCTTGAATAATTTAAAGGCTTTGATAAATTTCAGCCTTCGAAAAAACATCAAGAGGTATTCTATTATCATTAGTTACTAATAAGGTTCCGATTACGTCGAACCCTCGAAAAACCCAACGGGTTCAAAAAACACATGCTAAGGCATACAAAAATTTTCACTAAGTCTTTTAGCCAAAAAGAGGAAAAAATTATAGCCGCTTTAAAGGCTGAATCAACCCGACTTAAAGAGCCAAAGGGCCGATCTAAAAGAGCCTAAGGTCCAATGTAAAAAAGCCTAAGGGCTAACTTTACTTCGAGTTCGAGAAAATCCTCACTCGACTATACAGCCCACGAGCTATCTTAACCTGAGTTCGAGCAAACTCTCACTCGAGGACTATGTATAAAGCCTAAGGGCTAACTTTACTTCAAGTTCGAGCAAATCCTCACTCGACTATATAGCCAACGGGAAATCTTAACTAGAGTTCGAGAAAACTCACTTGGGGACTATTCCTAAAGCCTAGATGCTAATTTTACCTCAAGATCAAGCAAATCGACTATTGAGCTTAAGAGCTACTTAAAATTCATGTCCAAATGGTCATTCTTGGTACGTTGATCAGAAACGTTCGAGAGAAGTACTTATTGTCGTTCAATATCAAAATAAAGGCAAAAGGTTAAGGAAAGCATGAAGCCTAAGCAGCACAATCCTTATCAATAGAAGTGTCTTCATCCTCATAATCTTATCCACCGCCAAATTCACTAGATTTTTTGGAGTTTTCCTTGGGAAAGGCCAGCTTTGAAGCTTTTGTTTCCTTTATTGCCTGCATCATAGCGATGGTATCATGCTAAGTCCAGGTAAAGATCAAGGACTCAATTCATTTATTGTCATTACACTCCAAGAAACACGGGGACTATCTGTATACGATCGAAGTTACGTATGCTCGATTTTTGGGGCTCGAGGGATAGCTTAAGCCCGAGTTTAGGCAAGGTAGAGTTCGAGCACAATGAACCAAACTTGAGCTCAAAGATAGAATGCAATACCCGAGGATTTAAGTGCTAGAGGGACATCGAAGTCGAGCTTAGGCTCGAAGGTAGAAGAAGAGGCTCGAAGACATAAGTGCTCGAGGAATACCGAAATCGAGTACGACCAACTCCGAGAAAGTGTCGTTATGAGTTTGTTATAGAAGGGAAAGATTTCCGCCACATCCCCAAGATTGTGGTAAATTCCACAATGGATATGTGCAAATCCGCACTAAACGGTTATACAGTTGTCCCAATAAGATTCTTTACTAAAGATGGGAATATACCTTATTTAGGGTTCCCCTATTATATAAACGGGATCAGAGTCATCTGCAACATCATCTAATCATTGAGTAAAGAATATACACTCTACTTTTTAGCCTGGTGTTCATCAGCGTTGTGCTTTAGCTCTACTATTCTTACTTTGCGTTTATTACTTAATCGTTCTTATTATTCTAAGCCTACCTCGAGGTCACTAAGGTTGAGGTCACTGCTGCTGAGTAACATTGGTTTGATTCACTTGTGTCTTACATTTCTACTTCATACTTCTTGATTATTAATTAGTATTGAACTAAATCACATATCTTTAAAACTACAAATCAAATTTAATTGTCACTTATATTTTCGAGGTAAACAAAATGAAGAGAGGATGGCACAAGTTGGACAGGGGCATGGCCTAGAGTTTAACTTTCAGTCAGTGTATGTGTTAGTTTGAGTGCCCGTATGAATTACTAAAGAACTTGGTTTTTTACCGTGTACCTTAAGCGAAAAGTAAAAAATCAATAAAATGAACAGAGTGATTTTTATGTGAAAAATCACCTGGATCAAAGGGTACAAAAACCACGACCTACCAAGTAGGATTTTCAGCTCCAACTTCATTAGAACAATGAGCCAAAATGTATCAATTACAATACTGTAATTAAATACTCTCCAGTACTCCTCCAACTCCTATTTGATTCACAAGTAACTCTAACGTGTAAAACCAAACACTCACTTCAACTCACTAATTATTTATAACACTTGATTACAACTCAATTTCCTAAAACACATTTACTAGACTAAATGGGAAAGATTACAGGACTAGTGCTCAACACATGTGAACCACTTTATGGCTATGTTGTTGACGTGTAGAAGGGTAGTTAAGAATTCCAAAATCAATCCTATTTAAACACGAGTTGAGATATTCTATGAGTCTTATTCATAGTCAGCTTCCTATTTGATAGGACTCCTTTTGTTCCAAGGATTCCACAAGCTTTGGGACTTTTGTCTCAAACTAACTTATCCATATCTTCTTGAGCAATGACCCTTATCACTTGCAGCAGCCATCTTCTACCAAACTCAGATCTGGTAACTTTGAGATAAAGTTACTGTCTTGTATAAATGTACAAGTATCAATCATGAGGAATTACTCCTTTAACCTGAGAAGCTAGTTCTTCACTATAGTTAAGTAGCTACATTGAGGATCTGGTTCTTTGAGTAGTTAGACACATTTTGTTAATCATCAAAAAACTTTAATACTCAACAAATTCTCACTTTTTGATGATGACAAACTCTGTACCCAGAACAAGCATTTACATCAAAGAACTAGATGAAAGCCATATGATCACATCAAGTACATGTATGTCCCCACCTTATCTTTCCCTTTTTGGCATCATCAAAAAACACAAAAGATGTTAGACAGTAAGCACATAGATTGTAAGATTCAAAGTCGATCAGGTGACAACATAGGCATATGAAAAGGAAAATATACTAAGCTGATGATCCAAAAGAGTAAAAATTAGTAAAATAGAGGAATGGGCGACATTAAGTAGTGTATACGGCAGAATCGGAGGGTCCGATTTCTCGTAAGGCATTTCGGAAGATTACCTCGAAGCCTCGAGGCTGCAGAGATGGGCCCGAGCCTCCTTCCTTGGAACTCATCGACACCCGACCTGAAGAGAATATTGGTCGAGGCTAGAGTAAAAATGGAAGTTCCCAAGACGTGACTAAGTCTGACAAGGTCTAGCCGGCCTACCCTGAACTCATATCAGGGTGTCGCATCTACCTGTCCCATCTCCATATCTTTGCAGATAATGTATGTCGTGCCATATAAGTTTTCCCCTTCTATATAAATGGGATGTTTACTATTTTGTAGAGGACCCGATGTTTCTCCTACTATTCTACATGAAATATATGATAACTCTCTCTCTCTCTCTCTCTCTCTCTCTCTCTCTCTCTCTTTTCTCTCTCACACACACTCTC
>MU758098.1:54788-73301 GCA_026770625.1 Nicotiana glauca
CCCCCCCCCCCACCCTCCACCCCCGGCTGAACAAGTACCGAAGAGATTGAGCAATAATGGTTCGATAGCCAACCCTGCTATCGTAAAAATGCTCAAGGATCTTACTAGAAGGATCGATTTGAGCTAGAAACTAATAGCAGCCTGTGAAAAGAAGGTCGAAACTTACAACTCCAAGGTCGACCAAATCCCGGGCGCGCCCCCGGTTCTGAAAGGCGTAGACTCGAGGAAGGTCGTGCAACAGTCTTTCTCGGAGGAAGCGGCTCTGAAACACATTCCAAAGGAATTCATAATGCCAGAACTCTCGAAATACAATGGGACCTCAAACCCCAACGAGCATGTTACCGCCTACATGTGCGCAAAGAAGGGCAAAGACATAATTGACGACGAGATCGAATCCGTCTTGTTAAAAAAGTTCGGGGAAACGCTCTCAAAAGGGGCCATAATATGGTACCATAATCTAGCTCCCAACTTCATAGACTCATTTGCCATGCTGGCAGACTCCTTCATAAAGGCACACGTTGGTGCCATCAAAGTAGCAACGAGGAAGTCTGGCATATTCAAAATCAGGCAAAGGGAGAACAAAATGATACTATAGTTCGTTTCTCGCTTTCAAATGGAATGAATGGAACTACCCCGATCTCCGACGACTGGGCGGTACAGGCCTTCACTCAAGGCCTGAACGAGCGGAGTTCAGTGGCCTCAAGGAAGCTTAAAGAAAATCTAATCGAGTATCCTACCGTAACCTGGTCGGACATCCACAACCGATACCAGTCAAAGATCAGGGTCGAGGATGATCAATTAGGAGCCTCTTCTGGCTCAGTATACCCGAACAGGCTCTAAGAAAAGGAATTGAAGCCAAATAAAGAAAGGTATCAGCCATATATCGAAGATAGGAGAAACACCATAAGATGCAACCCGCCTTGCAACAACTGACTAATCAACAGAGGGCAGAATCCTCGGGGATTCATTAACAGAGCCGGATTCGACGGAAACACGGGCCAACAGCGGCACCACGCCTATTAGAATAAAACTTCAACGTTGATGTTTCAGACATCGTGTTTGCCATCGGCAAAATCAAGGATATATGACTCGGGCCTGTATAATCGGATCCTTCCTAAAGAAATTATAACTTGGTATGCAAATTTCACAACACGCACAGCCACAGAACTGAGGATTGTCACCAGCTATGAGAGGAAGTAGACAAGTTACTCAATAAAGGTAATCTCAGAGAATTCTTGAGTGAGAGAGCCAAAAATCAGTTCCGAGAAAGAGAGTCGGCCAAGAAAAATGAAGCAAACGAGCCATGACATGTTATCGATGATATTAGAGGGCGTCGATGCTCCCCAGGAACCCGTGATAAGAAGGATAAAAATATCCATCACTAGAGAAAAGTGAACCCGGGGATACGTACCTGAAGACGCCCTCACATTCAACAAGGAGGACTTCAAGACTTTGTCCCAACCTCATAACGACGCACTGGTAATCTCTTTCCTCGTAAATACATTCCAAATAAAACATGTACTCGTGGATCCAGGTAGCTCGGTGAACATTATCAGGCCAAAGGTAATAGAGTGGTTCGTACTACTAGACTAAATCGTGCCCGCCACTCGAGTCCTCAACGGATTGAACATGTCAAGAGAAACAACGAAAAGAGAGATCACTCTCCCGGTTAGCGTGGCTGGCACAACCCAAAATGTCAAATTCCATGTTATTAAAGGAGACATGAGATACAACGCCTTATTCGGGTGACCGTGGATACACTTCATGAGAGCGGTATCATCCACCCTCCAACAAATGATGAAATTTCCGACAAAGGACGGGGTTAAAACCATCTACGGGGAACAACACGCGGCAAGGGAAATGTTTGCGGTGCACGGTGTGGCACCGGTACCAATATCTCCACTCTCGAAAGAGCCAAAGGATAATTGAACTACGTCTTCAGCTAAGCACAATTAGACATAGAGGAGAGTCGTGTCGTGCCCTCATTACAAACAACGGGGGCATGCCAGATCTTGGAACGTCGCCAGCGCATCCCACTATAAGGTATGACTATCTCCCTTTTCATTTTATACTTTATACTGAACCTCTGTGCAGGCACCCGATCAAAGCGGTCAAAAGTGCTAACCCAGCTCGAAGACCTTAAGGTTTTAAAAGCATTCGTTGCACTATTTTCCTTTGACAGAGCTTTTATCCCGAAGAGGGTTTTGCCGGCAAGGTTTTTAACGAGGCAACGCCTATATGCTACCTAAGGGGAATCCAATAAGTCTTCAAGGATCTTTTTGCTATCAATCCCGATTTCCAAAGGACATCCTCTCGGAAGATCATCCGCTCAGAAGAACTAAGAAATACCAAATAAGGTTATGGGAAAATGATGTACTGGACCAAACAGTCGAATGAACCATGTCCGTACAGCCGAGCCCTCGATGGCGGAGGCATATGTACTAGTGCCAAATAATCAAAGAATGCTTTTGCCTATGACTCATGCTCCAAAGAAAACCCAGCATTTTTGCCAGAATGATTCCTTCATCAAAAAATGTCCCGAATACTCGGAGACTAGCATCGATAATTCGGCACCCATGTGACCTCAGGGTCGAAACTCCAAACTAGTAAGCCCTCAACCAGGTAGCACGAAGATCATGAAGTATCTCCAATAAATAAAGCATCCCGAATACTCGGAGACTGGTACCAAAAAACTCAGAAAACGCACGACCTCAAGGTCGGAATCTCCAAAGTCGTAAGCCCTCAATGAGACAATTCCGAGCTCACGAGTAACGACTCTCGAGCCAAAACAAACTCGATGACTCGAAGACTGTCATGAATCGCCATTCAGCATAAAATCTGAGGCCGTAAGACCCCGAGCGGGTAGACTTGGTCTCATAAGACCTACATAAGGCACCAACAAACTGTAAGACCCCAAGTAAGGCATGGATCATACTTGTACAAAGTATTAACAAACTGTAAGACCTCAAAGGCATGAAAATTTTGTAAGACCTTACCACAGGCGTAAATTCCCGAAGTTTAGGCTATATATCGCAATTGTTAGATCCCTAAAAAGGCATACCCTCAATATAGACACCTAAACTACTACACTCGGGATCAAAGATGGCTCCGGATAGACACATATAACTGCAGTCATACGGTTGCACCAGCCAAACTAACGCAACTCGATCGTCGCTACAAAATCATAAGCCATTACTTCGAATCTACTTCAAAAAGAACTGGTAAAATAGGCTACCTTTGACAGGAAAAAGAGCTTCGACCATTTCAGCTCAAAACCATAAGGCTTTGAGCTACTCAGCTTACGAGCCAAACCTTACGAGGTGCTCGAACATCACCACAAATGACTTGAAATCGAGGTTTTTCTCGAACGGACGACAGGTTAGGCAAAATAATTGCAAAAATCCTTAACAACAGGAAAATAAAGCCTACAAATGCCTAAGGGAAAAGTGTAAGAGCCACTGTTGCTACCCTAACGAGCCTCAAGGCCACACACATGCCCAAGGACAAAGCATAAGAGCCATTATTGCCAGCTTACATAAAGGGTAGCTTTGACCCAAGGAGTAAGAGTTGTTGTTGCCAGTCCACTCAAAACATAAAACTTGAGGGTCGATTAAGCTCGAGTCGAAACTCGACTCAAAGACTGAACCCATAATAGTTAACTACACATGCCTGAGGGAAAAGCGTAAGAGCCACTGCTGCCAGCCTACATAGAAGATCGCTTCGATAAAAGGCGTAAGAGCCATTGTTGCCTGCCCACGCAAACACAAAAGCTTGAGGGTCGAAAGAGCTCGATTCGAAGCCCGAGTTAGAGATTAAACCTAATACAGTTAAGCAAAATCATAAGATCTCTAGCGTCAGCTTACACTAAAGGTCGCATCGATCGAGCGCGTAAGACCCCCTGGGCCTGCCTAATAAGACCCAGGGCTATATCATGAATCTAACTAACTCTGAAACCAGTCCATCTGGCCAAAAGAAAAATGAAAAGGGGTACAGAAGAAATGAAGCCGCAAGTTTTCTTCTATTTACATATGCGAAAAAGCGCATCCCCACCTACAAATACGCTTTAAAGGTATTACATACAAAATGGCAAAGTCTACGCCCCGACCCTGAGGGCTATGTCCTATCGGCTTCATCTTCACTCTCCTTGACATCGGACAGGAGTAACCAAGCACCACGCTCATCCGCCCTTGCTCGTGCCAACTCTTCCGGGAGAACAAAACCCCTGGCGCTGATCTCTTCGAGAACCTTTCTCCGAGACTTAAAACGAGCATACTCTTCGATTCTCTCTTCGCGGTCAAGGATATTCTTCAACTCGGCTTGGAAATCGGTAGCGTCCTTCAAGTAAATCGCCATCTTTTGATCGGCCTTAGTACAGTTCAGTACCTCTTCGGTCCGAGCATCAACAATTTCAGCCTTAACCTTCGAAATCTCGGATTCAAGCTTCGCAATCATATCCGCTTGAACTGAAGCATTGCCACAAGCTAAGAGGAGTTGTACCTCGAGGGCAGGAATTTTAGCCAAGGAACCTTTCTCCTCTTAATCTTGGACCTGCGCCCGAGCTCTCAGCTCGCTACAGCCATTCCTGATTTGATCGGCCTCACCCCTAAAACGTTCCAGGGCCTTCATCTTTTTCTGCAGCTAGGATAGGCAAAGAGCTAACCTTAGAAGTTAAAAAGCAAAACGTGTACTCAAATAGGACGGGGAGTTACCTGCTCCATCAAATAGCTCTCGTAATTTGAGCTCCAGTATACCTCCTATCGCTAGTGTGCCAACAAAAACTTCCTTCTCTTCACAAAGGAGCCTAAGGGATCTACCCTCATCCATAGCTTTCCAGAGCCTAGCTCCATGATGAAGTAGCTCGAACCTAAGCCTGTCAAGGCCTACAAAATGAAAACAAGATAAGAAAAGAAGGACGCATGATTCGGAAGGCCTGTGGCGAAGCTCACCACAAAGTGAAGTCAGTGGACTTCCTCGAAGGCCGAGCTTATATCTGTTGGTCCAGTCCCCTCAGACCTAGAAGGATCAACCCCGATCGAAGCATGATCACTTGGAGAAGCCATCCTTCTAGAACCAGAAACTTCGGGTGCAGCAGGCTCGGATTATATTTCTGTCTCAGAGGCCCAGCCCCGCTCCGCCTTGCCATGAGCGCCATTGCCTTGCAAGTACATTTCTAGCTTATTATTGTCGTCCTTTAGCTCGAAAACTGGAAACCTATCCTCCCCTTCGGAGGGGCACAACCTCTCCTTTGGAGGCTCTTCGATACCTACGACAGCAAGATTAACACATAAAAAGGGAAAATGTCTCTCCAAATAAACAAAGGACAAGGAAAAAATAGTATGCACATGCACCGTGATGTTTTGCTTCCCATCTGCCCTGAGACACAGCTCGCCACCGACACTCGTCGCAAGTCGAGTGGTCGCCAACTTCCAGACCCAACCAGGCAGATCAGGAACTTCGCCCGGCGCCAATGAAATTGCTATAGAAAAGAAGGAAACATGATTACAAAACTAGCTTCCACCATGAGCAAATCTGAGAAAGTACGGGATGCTTCACTCATGCATATAGTTCCATTCTTCAAGGAATAGCATAAGTTCCATGGGGATGACATCAGACATGCGGACTCGGACGAACTGACTAATCCACTCCCGATCTTTGTCTTCCTCATCATCAACAACAAAAGGCGTGGATGAACGACACCGCAAGGTTAGCAGACCTCGATGGCGAAAGGGCCGGTAGAGCTTGATGAGATGGATGAGCGTGAATTCAAGCCCCGCCTTTTCCGTAAAAACCTTATCATCAACACTATTCACCAAAATGATGGGTGTATCTGCACCATGGTAATCCGATACTTTACACAGAAGTCAAGCACGACCCTGTCATTAGGTCCCAGTATGAAAACATATGTATATACATTCAGGAATCCATCAGTAGCGTCTGTGATATCCTCTCCTGGGGGAAGCACCTGTAACGCTGCCTCCTCTCCCCATCCGCAGTCTCTCCTTACCAACCCAAGGTGCTTCTTCGTTATCAAAGACATAGTCTTCAAGGTAAACTCTAGTGGGTCCTGAGCACTGATAGTGGAACTCTCCCCTCTTTGCCAGGCAAAACCCGAAGTAGCAGTCATGGCTATGGCAAGACCAGAAGAGCTAAAGCGGGAACCTACACAAACACTTTGGCGCTAAGATAACGAAGGGCTCGACGCCGAAATAAAAGGATAGCTATCTAAAAAAGTTGGATCCCCCAAGAAGCAGAAGCAACCCCATATATATGTGGGAAAATAGCAATGATCCGCATGATCAAGATAGGACCCGGGAGGCTAATAACTCCGATGCGAGTCCCGAGATGGTGCTCGACATCGAGGACCTCCGTCAACAAAAAGATAGTCTTAAAAAAGCCAATGGAATCATCTCCAGTCCCGAGGTGGTACCCGACCTTGAGGACCTCCATCAATAAGAAGTTAGGCTTAAAGAAGCCAATGACGTCATCTCCAGTCCCGAGGTGCTACCCGATCTCGAGGTACCCCATCAGCAGGGGGTTAGGCTCCAGGAAGCCTTCAGCACCATTATAGAGCTCAAGATGGTATCTGATCTTAAAGGTTACTCTCAAGAAGTAGAAGGAGTACTTCGATCTCCGCCCATAAAGGCTCAACCTTAGGACACCGCATAAATTTGGGTTACCCCTCATCTGGGACGTATCCACATGTCTTAAACTGTTATCTACACTAAGCTCAAAGAAATTCTTCAGATGCATAAAGTTAATCCTCACTCAGAGACCGCTCTCCAAAAATTCTAAGGCTCAAGGTACTATTTTTATATGGCTCGACAGTCCCGATGGCCCGAGTCAATCGGACCAATTCGTACTTGGTCCGTGAAGCAACTGTGGGCTTTGAAGGGAGCCATTTCTATCAACCAAAGACTGAAAAGAATACTCGCATCCGAGTTAGATATTGACAGTTATCAGTAGAGGCATACATTCAGGATCCCCACAACTATAAAAGAATATGGCAAGCATCAAAGGAAGAAGTCAATAAAGCATCCTTATATTCATAAACATTTGTGTACAACGGCTCTCGAGGGGTCCTTACATATGATTACAAAATCAAAGGGTCTCTACACAGAAATAAAGAAGCAAAGGGATACACATAGTAAAAGACTGAAAGCCTAGCCTATTCTTAAGAGTGTGACTTCGGCAGCAGTATCTCCAGATACCATCCCCTCGAGCACGTGACCTCAAAGACAATATCTTCCAAAGCGCCATCCCAGTGGGAGCTTTGTCTTGAACCCCAGAATAGAATCTTCAAAGGGAAGATGTAGGAGGGGAAAGCGAGGGATAAGAGAAAAATGACAAAGGAGAAGCCTAAAGGAGCGAGGAAGTGGCTGGGTGAAAAATCTAGCTAGTATAAACTTTACTAGTAGTACTATTATAAAGCCACTTCTTGGAATATTGCCCTAGCACGGGATGCAACAATTAGTAGATGGTGTCGCCACACCCCAAGAAATCCAAAAGGGGTGTAACACGCTAAGCCGGGGAAGGAGGGTGAGCAACGATGTATAGTCCGAGCACCCTCACAAGCAGCAATGTAGATTCCGAACGTCCTTCTAGATAAAAAGAAGTTGGCTGCCCTGATATTATCACCTCAGAGCGACAACAGCAACAACAACAGTGAAACAGCAAATCTCGCTCAACTAAGAAACATTTTGGGGGTAAGCCTCAGCGCAGCTGATGTAAGCAGGGCCAGACTATCGCGAGGCCATGGGCCTCAATCATGACAAGCAAGGGATAAGAATGGGAAGAAAAGAAGATGTGGGAAATATAGGAAGTTACTTGGATGAAAGGTTAGCCCTGGGAAGCTCCTATTTATAGGAAAAGAGGTAGCGTAACCGATGGAACCATTATCGTCCTTGGAAAATGCAATGGCAGGAATGTTTAATGCGTCCTTGGGAGCTAAATTGGCAGTGACATTAAGGCTTTGAAGAATACAAAACCACAATGCATTGAATGGCACCGAAAAGACATGTCCATGGGATGTCCCGATTATCGTAAAGGCTCACATTATAGATTGTGTTGCCGGTATGACATCGCCATGAGGAACCAGAAGAGCTGGGCATCAAAATTGTTTCCTATCACTTCATTTTAGGAAATGCAGAGACTGCCTGTATACGGCAGATTCGGAGGGTCTGATTTCCCGTCATTAAGGTGTTTTAGAAGATTACCTCGAAGCCTCGAGGCTGCAAAGATGCGCCCGAGCCACATTCCTCGGAACTCATTGACACCCGACCTAAAGAGAATATTGGTTGAGGCTCGAGTAAAAATGGGACGTCCCAAGACGCGGCTAAGTCTGACAAGGTCTAGCCGGCCTACCCTGAACTCAGATCAGGGTGTCACATCTAACTGTCCCATCTTCATATCTTTACAATTAATGTATGTTGTGCCATATAAGGTTTCTCCCTCTATATAAAGGGGATCTTTACTATTTTGTAGAGGACCCGATGTTGCTCCAACTATTCTACATGAAATATATGATAGCTCTCTCTCTCTCTCTCTCTCTCTCTCTCTCTCTCTCTCTCTCTCTCTCTCTCTCTTTTCTCTCTAACACACTCTCTCGATATTGTTGTTCTTATTTGTTATCTTCATACTTGTTCTTCATTTATTACTTATCATTGGCCATAAAGAGCCTCATTTAATTATATCATGACTGTTAGCCCTTCATTGAATGCCCATAGTAGCTCGAGCCCGAGCTCGGGAATCGACCTCGAGGCCACAAATTGACTAGCTTGAGGCCTTGAATGGCCAACCTATCGGTTCGATTATAACTCCGTTTTAGCTAGTATCTCGTCCTTAAACTTTACACACATAGCATCAACTGCTTCACAACTAGCATAAAAATAGATCACGTATTTTTAGAGTCCCGTCAACAAATTTAGTTGTTATTACCATTTTCACGGTAAGTAGTACCGAAAGAAACCCAGGGTATTGTCTTCATCACTAGAACAAAATAAACTAAGCATACTGCAAACAAATAAGACCAAAAAAAAAGATGAGACATCAATAGAAAGGCAAATGAACTAAGGACGCTAAGAAGGAACATGTTCAAGGGTGAGATGCTTAGAGGGTCAAGGCTTTCACAAGGGTGTCAATCTGTTGAGCATGGGCCTCCCTGTCTCTTTGAAGCTTTTCCCCGAGTTTCTTAGTTTCATGTCTTAGTTCATTATTATTTTCACAAAGTTTGGCATTTTTATCAACAACCAACTCCAACCTCTTGTTGAGTTCTGCGACCCTACTGCACCCAGGAAGAATGCCAAATCCTATGGTTCCTATAGCCTTGATCTCCTCATAGCCACACTGCTTGAGAGTAATGAAATATAAAATATCATTGTGATTTTCAAACTTAAGCTTAGGTAAGGCAATGTTGAGCTTGTCAAATAACTCAGTTAACATCAAACCATATGGCATAGCATGCTTTGGTTTGGACATATCTACAGCTCTTGCCATATGCTAAATCATCAGGCTAAGGAGATTGATAGGTTGACCAGTGTCAAGCAGTTCGATCATATCCATGTCTAGTAGAGTAGCCTCATGACTTCTCCCAGATCTCTGAAGAATGCATGAGTTGACAAAATAAAACTATAGATTGTGAAAGGGGTTCATATCAGTCTTGTACATTTTCTGGGGAGCATCTAGTTCAAACTTTTGGGTAAACTTCCTAATGACCACAATGCCAGTGTCAACATCATTGTCTATGGCATGCCACTTCTTCTTCAAGTAATTGTCAAATCCAAATAAGTGATATTCTGAAGTAGTCCTAGTTCATCAGCATCAAACTCCATGTCGAAGCCCCCTACTTTACTCTTTACTACCTTCTCATCAAAAGTAAAATTTGTGTAGAAATCCACCATAGCAGGTACGCATACCGGGGGGAAAGCTTTGACAAACATGTGCTTCCACCCCTGTAGCTTGAGTTTCTCAACCAACTGAGCTATTCACATCTCATCAGTATTCGCAAAAATCTTCCCATTTAGCACTTTTCAATTCCTAAATTCTATGAGTCGATCAACTACATATTAAAAATTCTTCTTTGTCTTACCCCTACTTGCCCTAGCAGAAGAGGTAGCAGGTTTGGTGACTTTGGTTCCCCTTTTCTTTGGTGTTGCAGACTTTGCTAGCTAGGCTGTATTAGATTTATCTTTTCCATCCACTTAACAACAGGTTCCACAACAAAAAACCTTTTTCTTTGGCTTCTTTCCACTTTTGGACTCCTTCATGATTTGTGCATCAACAACCTTTCTTTGCTCCTTGTGAGAGGAGCTCTAGCAGAAAGAAGCACTTTGCTCCTTATTGGTTGTCTTTGTAGCTTTCTCAGTGGTCTTTCTGAACTTCTTCCCTACCTCACATAGTGACACATCATCTTCATAACTGCTTCTTCTTTGTCTCCAGTGAAAGGAGCCAACAGAGGCTCAGGTTCTTGAGCCTTGTCTCTTCACCAATTTCTTCTAAAAGGGATATGATAGTTTTTCCAATTGTCATAGAGACTTCAAATTCCTCACTCTGATTTCCTTCTTCTTCCTTACTCTTATTAGTACCTTCTTCACTCTCACCTACCTTTTCTTAATCCACTCCCTTGCTTTCAGAAAACCTCTTCTTCTTCACTCAGATTTTCTCCTTCTTCAGAATTATCAACTTGCTTACCTATCTTATTATCTATATCACTCTCCTTATTATATCCAAATACTCCCTCATTCTCACTCTTTCCTTCTTCATTTTCTATGTTTTGAGCTTCATGTTCCTTCATGACTGGTCACAACTGGTTCTTCATTCTCACCTTCATCATTTTCTTCCTCCTCAATCCAGCTAAAATTGAGGCCATCGGAAGCCTTCTTTTGTAATGTTTCTTCACATCCTTCCCCCTCAACCACAGGCTCCACAAGCCGTTGTATCTACCTCCTTTCCCATATCCCCTATGTGTTTTTCTACCATGGATTTCTCTACTGGTGACTTCTCACTCGTAGTTGGAAGAGTATCTAGGGGTGCAATATCAATAGCAGAAGTTAAAACATCTAACTTGGAAGCATGATGTCCTACTTGATCATTAGTGCCTATACCTTATTCCCCCTGAATCATAGATACCTTGACTCCAGAGTCACTTTGCGTAGCAGCATCAGGCACTTTCTTGATAGATTTTCTTGAAGTTGCTTTAACCTTTGCCGTTGATATATCTTAGTATTCTTTTAATAGCCTTCAAGAGGGATTCCTTGGGATTTTCCTGAAATCTTGAACATAATTTCACGCTAAACACTATATCAGGCCTGCTTGCTGTGAGGTACAATAGTGATCCAATCATTCCTCTATATAGATTTTGTTCCACACTTTTCCCTTCTTAATCAAGGTCCAGCTTTGTTGAAATGGCAATGGGGGTATCAATAGACTTGGAGGAGTCCATTTTGAATTTCCTCAATAACTCTTTAATATATTTATGTTGATGTATCATGGTTCCAGTAGGTGTTTTCTTGATTTGTAGCCCCGAAAAAAGTTCAATTCACCGATCATGCTTATTTTGAACTCATTTCCCATCATCTCAGCAAATTCCTCACACATTGCTTCAATATTAGCCCCAAAGATAATATTATCCACATACACTTGCACAATCAGGATATTCCTCCCTTTACTCCTTAAAAATAGAGTGTTGTCCACCTTGCCTCTTACAACGTTGTTGGCTAGGAGGAATTTTGAGAGCCTTTTAACTAAGCTCTAGGAGTCTGTTTCAGAGCATAAAGAGCATTATCCAGTTTGAACACATAGTCAGCAAAATTCTTCACTTTGAAATCCATTAGGTTGTTTGACAAACACTTCCCCTTCAAGTATCCATTATAAAAGGCACTCTTTACATCTATTTGGTATAAAGTGAATTCCATATGGGCAGCAAAGGCTATCGGTAATCTTATAACCTCTATTATAGCTACAGGTGCAAGTGTCTCATCATAGTCAATGCCCTCCTCTTGATTGTATCCCTGAACCACCAGCCTGGCCTTGTTCCTTGTGATATTTCCTTGTTCATCCAACTTGAACACCCATCTGGTACCTATGACTGTTTTATTCTTGGTTTTCTATACAAGGTGACAGGCCTTGATTCTCTCAAACTAATTTAAATCCTCTTGCATGGATATGATGTACTCTGGATCCTTTAGAGCTTCCTTGATGGTCTTAAGTTCAACCTATGAGAGGAATAATGTGAGTGCACATAGATTTCTTAGAGAAGACCTGGTTTGCACCGCTGCATATGGATCGAAGATGATATTTTCAAGAGCGTGTGAAATTTGATACTTCCATGGTCTGATCTGTATACCTAGAGAAGATTCACCTGAGGAGTGACCCAACAGAATAGGTTCAGTAGGTGTGGTTTCATTATTCTGATTAGCAGATAGAGTAGCTCCGTCTTCTTCTAGTTCCTCATGATTATTTTCAATTTCCTTGTAGTTTTCAAATCCATCTTCATCAGATTCCTTTGTATCTCCATCACCGGTGAATCCTATGTCATAATCTTCATCTTGCAGAACTTTCTTAGCCAAATTGTTAGATTCGTCAAAATTTAACATGAATATTTTCTTCCATGCACAAAGTTCTTTTATTAAAAACCATATATGCCTTACTATATAGAGAGGAATCCATAAACATTCTGTCATCACTTCTGTCATCAAACATACTTAGAGCTTCTTTCCTATTATTGTGCATAAATTATTTGCACCCAAAGGCTCTCGGATGAGTGATGTTGGTTTTCTTCCTCGAAGCAACTCATAGGGAGTTTTCTCATGAATGGGTTTGACCATGCATCTATTTAGCAGTTTTGATTGCCTCAGCCCAGAAGCTCTTAGGCAGTCCACTAGCAATAAACATGGTCCTCCCCATGTCTTCTAAAGATTTATTCTTTCTTTCTACAACTCCATTTTGTTGTGGGTTCTAAGTCCAGAGAAATTATGAATAATCCCATGTGATCCACAAAACTCAATAAATTTTGAATTTTCAAATTCAGTTCCATGGTCAGTTCTTATACTTAAAACATTACATCCTATCTTTTGTTGAATCGTTTTTATAAATACAAAGAAAATGCTAAAAGTTTCATCTTTGGATCCCAAAAACAAAGTCTAGGTATAGCTGGAAAAATCATCAATAATCACAAGCATATACCTCTTAACTCCTCTGCTCCTTATTCTTATTGGTCTATATAGATCCATGTGAAGGAGTTCTAGAGGTTTAGAAGTTCTTACAAACTTCTTATATTTAAAGGATGACCTAACATGTTTCCCTCTAACACAGGCATCGCATAGTTTGTTAAATGTGAATTCAACTTTGGGTAGCCCAAGGACCAAGTCCTTAGTTGCCAACTTATTGAGTTGAGAGAGACTGAAATGTGCCAATCTTCTATACCATATTAGTGGATCATCTTCCGCTACACTCAAGAATGTGTGCTCACTCGGGGGAAGTGACATAATCGATATCCTATAGACATTGTTATGTCACTTACCCCTTTGCACAATTTCATTAGTATCAAGCTTAGTACAACAACATACCCAGTAAAATCTCACTAGTAGGGTCTGGGGAGAGTAGAGTGTATGTAGACCTTACCCCTTCCCAGAAAAGGGCAGATGGGCTATTACCAAGAGACTCTCGGCTCAATAGTAGAGGCAATAGTATCATAAAAGAAACAAGAGAAAAGACATGTAAAAATAAAAGATACCAGAAAGAAAATAACCACAACAAAAAAGTGAAAGGAAAATAACACAAAACTATGCAAAACAACAATGTGAATACAACAAAGACCGCTAACAAACCTAAACGAAACTCTATTAGATGACCCGGTACAAAGAGGGAAGAACTCCCGACTACCCCCTACCCTACCACCCTAATGTTCGACCTCCACATGTTCCTATCAAGAGCCATGTCCTCGGAAATCTGAAGTCACGCCATGTCATGCCTGATCACCCCGCCCCAATACTTCTTAGGCCGCCTTCTGCCTCTTCTCACACCTGCCAAAGTCAACCGCTCACACCTCCTAACCAGTGCATCTAGGCTTCTCCTCCACACATGACCAAACAATCTAAGTCGCGCTTCTCGCATCTTGTCTTCCACGGGAGCCACGCCCACACTCTCTCGAATATTTTCATTTTGAATATTATCCAGTCTAGTGTTCCCACTCATCTATCTCAACATCCTTATTTCTGCTACTTCGATCTTCTGGATATGTGAATTCTTAACTGGCTAACACTTAACTCCATACAACATTGTCGGTCTTACTACCGCTTTAAAACTTACCTTTGAGTTTCGGTGGCACATTCTTGTCACACAGGACTCCAGCGCTAACCTCTATTTTATCCACCCCACTCCAATATAGTGTATAACATCCCCGTAGATCTCCCCATATCCCTGTATAATTGACCCTAAGTACTTAAAATTTTCTCTCTTGAGGATGACCTGTGAGTCAAGCCTGTCTTCCACATCTGCTTCCCCCGTCACGTCGCTGAACTTACATTCCACATATTCCGTCTTAGCGCTACTCAACTTGAAACCTTTAGAATCTAGAGCCTTCCTCTATGACTCCAGTCTCCTATTAACGTCGCCTCGCATCTCATTAATCATAACTATATCATAAGCGAAAAACATACACCATGGAACCTCTCCTTGGATATGGTGTATCAAGGTGTCCATCGCCAAAGCAAATAAGAACGGGCTGAGCGCAGTTTCCTTGGTGTAATCCCATAACCACCGGAAAAGGCTCTGAGTCACCTCCCATAGTCCTAACTCGAGTCATAGCTCCATCATACATATCCTTTATCGCCCTAATATAAGCCACCAGCACACATTTCACCTCTAGACACCTCCAAAGGACATCCCTAGGGACCTTGTCATATGCCTTCTCTAGGTCAATAAACACCATATGCAAATCCCTCTTCCTAACCCTGTATAGTTCCACCAGCCTCCTGATAAGGTGGATAGCTTCCATAGTAAAACAACCCGGCATGAACCCGAACTAGTTTTCTGATATAGACACCGCCCTCCTTATCCTCCCTTCCACCACCCTCTCCCAAACTTTCATGGTATGACTTAGTAACTTGATACCCCTACAGTTGTTACAATTCTGGATATCCCCTTTGTTCTTGTACACCGGAACCATTGTACTCCACCACCACTCATCAGGCATCCTCTTTGTCCTGAAGATAACAATAAACAACCTAGTCAACCACTCCAAGCCTGCCCTACCCGTATATCTCCAAAACTCTACTAGAATCTCGTCAGGTCCGGTCGCTTTGCCCCGACTCATCTTACCCATCACACCCAAGACCTCCTCAACCTTAATGTGCCTACAATACCTAAAGTCTTAGTGACTCTCGGAGTGTCCCAATTACCCTAACACAATGTTTTCATCCCTCTCTTCATTCAAAAGTTTATGAAAGTACGACTGCCATCTTTACCTAATCTGGGCCTCTTCCATCAATACTCGACTGTCCTCATCTTTGATGCACCTCACTTGATCCAGGTCGCGATACTTCTTTTCTCTCACTTTGGCCAACTGAAATAACTTTTTGTCCCTACCTTTGCCCCAAAGTTCCTCATAAAGCCGACCAAAAGCAGCAGTCTTAGCCTTTGTGAGCGCTACTTTCGCCTCCTTCCTAGCCTCCTTATATCATTCTCTGTTCGCTCTCTTCTGATCCTCATCGGTGCTCTCTGCTAACTTAATGTATGACACTTTCTTGGATTCCACTTTACCTTAGACCACGTTATTCCACCACCAGTCGCCTCGATGCCCACCATATTAGCCTTTCGACACTCCCAACACCTCTCTTGCTGCCTCCCTTATACAGTCCGTTGTCGCCGTCCACATAGCGCTAGCGTCCCCACCACTGTTCCAAGGACCCATATTCATTAGACGCCCCTCCAACTCCTTTGCATTATCCTTAGACAAAGCTCCCCACCTGATCCTCGACGGACCCCGTACAAGCTTAGCGAAGTGCAAACTTAGGAATTAAAGTATACCTCATTTCCTTTGTTGCACATTTGAGAGATGCTAAGAAGATTGTGTTTAAGACCTACCACATAATACACATCTTCTATATCATGGGAGAGTGAATTTCCAATCTTATCAATACTTGTTATCTGCCCCTTTTCCCATTACCAAATGACACACTCCCTCCTTAGAAGGCTGCCAATGAGAGAAAGTTTTTCTTTTCTCTAGTCATATGTCTTGAGCATCCACTGTCTAGATGCCAATCCTGATTGTTTCCTCTCACCTTAGCATGCACCAAAATTCACAAGTTAGTTTTGGGAACTCAGACTAGCTTGGGTCCCTTTTTATTTTAAAAAAGGATGAATCAGATTCCTTATTGCCCAAAAGGGAAGAGAATTAAAAGTTATTTTCTTGTTTACCATAATCAACATAGTATGAACGACATGATTAACCTTTGGCTCCTCTTCCTTCTGCCCATTTTTAGCAATACCAAAGGTGTTTCTAAACTGAGCAAGAATTAAGGTAGGACAGGTATCTCTAAAGCGTCATAGTCTTCCACAATGAGTGCACATTTTATTATTAAAGATTCCGACATACTTTGGGTCAAACTTAGGGACAAGTTTTCTGTAGCCAATTCCAGATTTGTTAGTGCTATAGTTTTCATTCAGCCAATTTAAGGCATCAGAAGATCTATGACATTTGCTTGGTCTAGAGAGTTCATAATTAGCCATTCTAGGTTCTCATGCAGGACTTTACTTCTACATTCAGCTTTCCAAAAATTAGCAATTTTTAATTCCTTTTCAAACTTATCCTGCAGATCACTCATTTTGCCTTTTCCACACATACACACATATATATATATGGACTTCTCATTCTCAGAAGTTAGTTCTAGAACCTGGTTCTTAAGGTCTTTGACCTGTTTCTCTAAACTGGCTTTATCGGATTAAAGCTCTTTGATGTCGAGTTTAACACAAGAAAGATTACTGATTAGCAAATCATTTCCATTACTCAATTTATCCATTTCATTCATTAAGGTTACAATTATGTCCATCAGTTTCTTTTTGGACATAGCATGAATATTTTCTTTCACGTTATATATACTTACCTGATTTGTCTTATCTTCGGTTTTTGAATCACTCATGGACATCATTCCCATCACTTCTTTCTCTTTTTTTGATTCTCCAAATGCCACTGAGTGAACTAGAAAATTCTTTTTATAGTTATCGAAACTCGAATTATCTGAATAAGAGCTACTTCAATGTTTTCATTTCCAAATTAGTTTCCAATGTCCTCCATATATCATGAGCAGATATGCAAGAGAACACTCTGAAGAGGGCATTTCTACACAGATTTCTATAGAGCAAGTCCTTTGCTTTGGCCTTTTTATGAACTAGGTGACGATCTTCCTCATTGTATTTCTTTTCTCTTTCGTTGCACTTGTTACCTTCACCATCCGATTTGGTTGGGAGAAATGGTCCATGACTGACAATTACCCATAGATCAAAGTCAGTAACCTGAAGAAATGTTTCCATATGTAGCTTCTATTCATCATAGTGGAGTTTATCAAATAAAGGAGGTCTTCCAATGTCTATCCCAAGTTGTACTGAGGGTTTTGTCTTCACAGCTTGATGTTCACCGATCACAGCATAGAGGCTAATAGCCTCATCCTCTTTTCTTCCTCTTGATCACTCCCACTGTCCTCATATGCTTCCAAAAATGCCTGCTTCACAGCTTCAGTAAATCCTTTGCTTAGGATTTTTCCTTTGTTGGAACCCTTCTTTCTCATCTTCTCTTGTTTCTCCTTTTTAGCTCGTTCTTTCCTTCGCTCGATTTCCCACATTGGGAAGTCCTTTACCATGTGATCTAGCTTACCACACTTGTAGCAACCATCATAGTTAGCTTTGTCAATCTGTTTGTGCTTACTACTGGTCTCTTTTTGGATGCATTTTTGAAATTCATTATGAACTTCTTGAACTTGGAAAACATTGCTAGATCAGGATCATCATAGTCAGATTTATCATCCTCAGATGCCTTAAGGACCAAGGACTTATCCCTCTTTCAATCTTCTGTACGTAGTTCTATCTTTCTCTTTTCATAAGTTTTAAAGTTTCTAACCAACTCCTCAAGTGAGATTTTATCCAATTCCTTGTCTTCCTGGATTGCAGTGACTTTAGATTCCTAGGAAGTTGGAAGGATTCTTAGGACATTGCTAACCAACTCTTCAGAGGTAAATACTTTTCCAATTGATTTCAGTTCATTAGTTATTATAGTGAACCTAGTCATCATATCCTGGATGGGCTCAGACTCCTTCATGGAGGAAAGCTCATAGTTTCTCATGAGTAGTTCAATTCTTGATCTCTTAACTTGATTTGTTCCTTCATGAGCGGTTTGGAGTATATCTTAAATCTGCTTCACATTAGAGCACATAAAAATTCTATTGCACTTGTCACACCTCTTTTTTACGGCGCTTTAACATACTCCGGCTAAAAGGAATATATATATAAGCGTAAAAAGAGTTT
>MU758104.1:7794-24431 GCA_026770625.1 Nicotiana glauca
AAAGAGACTAAGTGTCTCATTTCCATCTAAAACCAATCCAATTCGACTCGATCACCTCAAATACCGACAATGAAGCGTAGAGAAACATAATATGGGGGAAACAGGGCGGTGACTCACATGACGACGGGCTGGGTCGTCATAGGGCCCATGTGGTCAAAACTTGAGGTTCGAACCAAAACCCGGTTACCCATTCCCCCACGAACCCAAATATATGATTTGTTTTGAAATCGAAACTTAATTGAGGTCCAAATCCCCAATTTTAGAAAAAACCTAGGTTCTACCCAAAACCTCCAATTTCACCCATGAAAATCATTGATTGCATAAAAACATGTTAAATGATGTTGAAGATTGAAGGAATTAAGTAAAAACCAACTTACAAATGATTTGGAAGAAGTCTTGTTCTTGGAAAATCACCCAAAGAGGTTTGTGTTTTGAAAGAATGTTAAAATGGCTCAAAAACTCGGTTGTTTAAAATATGCAGGCCTCAGATGAGGGAAATGTGAAGGTGGGTTCGCATTTGCTATCCCAGCACCTTCGCAGGGCCTCAGACTGGGAATATCAATTTTTCCCAAGGTTCAAAATGCACTCCCACACCTATCCAAAACTCACCCGAGCCCTCGGGGCTCCAAACCAAATATGTACACAACCTCAAAAATATCCTACGGACTTATCCGTACGATCAAATTGCCAAAATAACATCATATACATCGAATCAAGCCTCAAAACTCATCATTTCTTTCAAATTTTCATAAAACATCAAATTTCCATTTTAAGTCCGAAACACGTCAAAGACGTCCGTTTTCAACCAAACTTTACAGAAAGTGCTTAAATCATATATAAGACTTGTACCGGATGCTGAAAGCAAAATATGGGCCGGATTCCATAGTCTTCTAATCAAATTTTATTTCCAATTTCCTTAATTATTTCCAGAAAATTATTTCACACAAAAATTCATTTCTCGGGCTTGGGACCTCGAAATTTGATTCCAGGCATACGCCCAAGTCCTATATTTTCCTACGGACCCTCCGGGATTGTCAAATTACGGGTCCGGGTCAATTTATCCAAAATGTTGACCGAAGTCAAATTTATTCATTTTAGTATCAAAATTTAGCATTTTTCTCATAGAATTCATATTTAAGCTTTCCGGCTACGCGCCCGGACTACGCACAAAAATCAAGGAAATCCTAAATAAGGTTTTCAAGGCCTTGAAAGTACAGAATGGGTAAGAAAATAGGTGATGATCCTTTGGTTCGTCACAATTTACCACAATATGTTTTCTTACACGAATAACACTTTTTTGCACTTTCAAGATAGATATCAATATAAAAAAATGTTCGGTAAGATACCATCATATTAGATAACTTTGTACCACAATACATAATTATCTACTTAACATGACTAAATTTGATCATTTATATAAGTTCTGATGATATCCTTTCATTTTGAATATATGTATTATGCTAATGTAAAAATATTTTTCGGTATTTAGATGATTGTTGTAATATTATATATAAAATTTCTCTCGTTAATCAAATTTTATTGTCCCTTCATAAAAAAACAAATATTTAAACCATCATGCGACATTATTAACGTGCAACACACGTTTATAGTTACTAGTTATACTAAAAGTAGGAAGCTTCTAAAGCAAAAGTTGAATTACCAAATTACCCATCAAAAATCAAATAACTATTCTACCCTTCCATCAACTCACTCCTACAATATCCTTGGACTAAAAAGTAAAATCATCTTCAATGAATAATAATTTTTGTACCACAATAAAGACCAGGTAATGAGAAGACGTAATTTATGTATTTGCTTTTAATGATTATAATCTCTCGGTCCACTTTTCTTGACAATTGGATGATTACTTTGTCATTTAATTTGATTATTAATGGTTAACTTTTCTTTATAACGTCTTTTCATTTATCATATATTGATTTCTTCTAATTTTTCATGCATGTATCATCATTTAAGATTTAGCTCTTACGATTCCTATATATTCTAACAGTGTCACATAGTAGAGGCCTCTTATTCTTATGAGCTTTGTCCCAAAAAACACACGATGAAACTAGAAAACAAGGCTAGACCGAATGAAATCAATGGGAATGAATTCGCTCTCCCTTGATGAAAAAGGTATTTCTATTTGAATACCATGTAAATAAGGATGGGATTCACATAGACAAGCACACATGTAGATTCCAGCAAGAATCACGCTCATAGAGCCATTTGCAAGTACAATTCATAGAAAGTGAATTCAAGAAGTAATAGTTTGATTGTTCCTTATTCCCTTTTTCCTTGTTGTTTCTTCATTTATTACCCTCATATTCTCATATGTATCTAGAGACCCAATTTGTATATTTTATATATCATGCATGCCGCCTCTTTCAATACTTGATTTATTTGAAGATACATTAACTAGAGTTTGATGTTTGTGTAAAGATGAAGTGAAAAGAAATTCTTTGGTTAGTTAGTTAGCATTAGGTGTTCTTGGATGTTGAAGTTTTTAATTTTTTGTATGCTTGATCATA
Source organism: Nicotiana glauca (assembly GCA_026770625.1). Taxonomy (NCBI): domain Eukaryota; kingdom Viridiplantae; phylum Streptophyta; class Magnoliopsida; order Solanales; family Solanaceae; genus Nicotiana; species Nicotiana glauca. The sequence goes on from MU758104.1 coordinate 10,323, forward strand.
TTCAACAAAAGTTAGATATTCTAACTAGCCGATCTTTCCAATATAACTATTGTAGATGATTAGATGCTTTTTTGTCACGACCCAAACCCTGCACTGGTCGTGATGGCACCTCTCGTGAAGACAAGGCCAGCCAACTAATCCAACTAGACTCTTTCAAAATAGTTAAACATAAATGAACGACAAGATATGACTTAATGATATTAATTAACAGATTTACAACCCAACACAGCCCTAATCAGGGTGTCACAAGTCACGAGCATCTATAAGAATGAAATTTCCACTTTACAGTCTAGAAATACACTGAATCAAAATAATGAATAACATAGAGAGACAGTGGTGCTGTGAACGCTGGCAGTCACCTCGCTTTTAACCTCTATAACTCTGCCTCCACGTAGCTAATATCCGCTACCGGGTGAATAAATACCTGCAACTGCACGCGAGGTGTAGGGAGTAAAGTGATTACTCCAACTCAGTGAGTAATAAAAGTAAATAACAACTGAGCAGTGAGAAATCACGTAAAGCAAACCATCATGCTATACAGAAGCAGTGAAAAAAAACCCCTTTGGGAGAAAGCAGTGAAGCTGTAAACCTTTAGAAATAACTTAGCTCAATTTAAAACCTCTTTTGAAAATGACTTTTTCAACAGTTATGCAAATGAATGCAGAAACAAAGAGTGCAAATAAGCACAGAAGTCTGCCTCTCAAGCACCACACTCGGTTATCAGATAATACCAGAATAATAGGTGAATATTGCAAGAAGTAGCACAACAGCATATAATCGCAGACAAATGAAATAAGGTAAACACAACAAACAGTATCGGTACCGCTGCAGCGTGCAGCACGATCCATATACCGCTGCGGCGTGCAGCCCGATCCATTTAACGTCGTCAGCGCTCACTAGGGGTGTGTACAGACTCCAGAGGGGCTCCTACAGCCCAAGCTCAATATCAAGCCATTTCATGGCATCAATCAGGCTCTCGGCCTCAATATCAATATAGTACCGCTGCAGCGTGCAACCCGATCCATAAGTATCCTCACAATACAGGCCCTCTGCCTTACTCAGTCAACAAAAATCACGTAAGCCGCTCGGGCAATAATGAGTAGGTTGCTCAGCTCAAAACATTTTATGGAAATATCATTTCGAGTATTTAAGGCATAATAAATTGGCTGAGTTTTAAAACAGTGAAAAATACATGACTGAGTTCAAATATATAATTAAATCAGTGAGGAATTTTCAACAACAATCCCCGAAGGGTTCAAATAATTGGCACGAAGCCAAAGTATAGCAATCAGCCCAAATTATGATGATAACAAGTAATTTCAGTCAAATACACTATAAATTGATCAATCAGGATGGACCGAGTCACAATCCCCAACGGTGCTCTACCCCACGCTCGGTATCTGGCGTGCAAGTCACCTCAATATAGCACTATGATGTGCAAGTCCGGGGTTTCAATCCCTCAGAATATCATTTACAATCATTACTCACCTCGAACCGGTGAAATCTCTAGCTCGCGACGCCTTTGCCCCTCAAATCGGCCTCCACGCGCGTCGAATCTAACCAAAATCAGAGCGAATACATCACAATATGCTAAGGGAACAATACCCAATCGAAAATAGCAAAAATCTCAAAATTAGCAAAACACGAGCCCTGGGACCACTTCTCGAAAAATTGGAAAATTAACATCACTGGATTCCTTATCTCGCCACGAGTTCATACATACTAAGAACTCTCAAATCCGAGCTCAAGTGACCCATCAAATCCCATTTTGAAATATCAAAAACTCAAGCCCTAGTTCATCAATTTTAGGCTTAATTAATTCCTTGAGTTTTCGGCCTAAATTCATGTAATAACACCTTAGAATTATGTTTTAAACTCAGAAATCCTTACCTCAAAGAAGTCCCTTGATTCCCTCTCCAAAATCACACAATAACCTCCAAGTCCGAAGTGAAAATGTTGAGTTCTTTCAAAAATTCGCGAAGATAGAATTAATACCTCTGACCAGACCTTTTCACTTCTACGATAACTAAACCTCTTCTGCGGTTCCCACTTTTACGGAACTTCACTTATTGCCCAGGACCGCTCCTACGGTCCAATCCCGCTTCTGCGAAGACCGCTCCTGCGAAAATGACTCCGCTTCTGCGGACTTCCTTTGAGTAGCCAAATTCCGCTCTTGCGGCTCCTTTACTGCATCTGCGGAACCGCTTCTGCGGCCCCTTTTCCGCAGATGCAGAAATACCAGATACCACCTGAACCAGAACTTTTACAACTCCAAAATTCATCCCGATAGCCATCCGAAATCACCCCGAGACCCTCGGGACCTCAACCAAAGGTACCAACACATCTTAAAACATTATTCAAACTTGCTCCACTCATCAAAACACCTCAACTAACACCAAAATCATCAAATTACATCGAATTCAAGCCTAAGTTCTTCAAAAACTTCCGAAACACGCATTCAATAAAATACCCAACCAAATCACCTCTGAATAACCTGAAATTTTGCACACACATCCAAAATCGCCCAACGAAGCTACATCAACTCTGAAAATCCCATTCCGACCCTCGAATCAAAATCTCACCTATCAACCGGAAATCGCCAAAATGCTAACTTCGCCAATTCAAGCCTAATTCTACACCAGACCTCTAAAATAGATTCGGATCACACTCCTAAGTCACAAATCATCTCCCAAAGCTAACCAAATCAGCTGAAATCACATCCGAGCCCTCTAAATCAATAGTCAACATCCGGTTGACTTTTCCAAAATAAGCCTTCCTTAAAGAGACTAAGTGCCTCATTTCCATCTAAAACCAATCCAATTCAACTCGATCACTTAAATGCTGATAATGAAGCATAGAGAAACATAAGATGGGGTAAATGGGGCGGTAACACATGAGACGACGGGTCGGGTCGTCACATTTTTGTAACGACCCGACCGGTTGTTTTGAGCTCAGCATGTCGTTTAGTAGTATGAGGCCATGAACAGCTTCATTTCAGGTATTATGACTTGTACGCATGGTCGAAATTGAATTTTGGGAAGTTCAGAGGTGATTTGGAGAGAGAATTCTCATTTCGGAATCTTAAAGTTGAAAGAATTAACTAGGATTGGAATTTTGAGTAAACGACCTCGGAATCAGAACCTGAAGATTCTACCAGGTTCGTATGATGATTTTGGACTTGGGCATATGCCCAGATCGGATTTTGGATTACCCGGGAGCGTTTTTGCGCCTATTGTAGAAGATAGCATTTTGAAAGAAATTTCATAAGTTTGGGTCGAAGTGCATTTCAGTGATAGCGATGTCTGTTTGGGATTCCGAGTCTGGGAGTAGCTCCGTATGGTGATTCTAGAGTTGAGAGTGCTATCGGAAGTGAATTCGGAGGTCCGTAGGTCATTTTGGAATCATTTGGCTAAAGATAGAAATTTTAAGGTTTTTGAGAAGTTTGACCGGAAGTGGACTTTTTGATATCGGGGTCGGAATTCGATTCCGAAAGTTGGAGTAGGTCCGTAATGTCGAATATGACTTGTGTGCAAAATTTGAGGTCCATTGGACATGATTTGATAGGTTTAAACATCAAAAATAGAAGTTTGAAATTCTAAAGTTCATTAAGTTTGGATTAGAGGTCGATTCATGAAGCGAGACCACATCTGCAGAAGATAAGTCGCAGAAGCGAAAAAGGAGGCCTGGTGGGGGAACCGCATAAGCGGTATTTGGACTACACCTGCAGAACCGCAGAAGTGGTCATAGGACTGCATGTGCGAAAATTGCTGAAGGCAGAATGCTTGTTTTAAAGTCGGGTTTTTGGCCATTTCCTATGATTTTTCTTGGCTTGGGGTGATTCTTGGAGGATTTCTAGAGAGGGTTCTCATCATCAATGTCAAGGTGAGTTACTCCCACCTATTTTGAGATAAATACATCAGTTATGTGTGGATTTGAGCATGAAATTTGTAGAAAACTTGGGGTTTGAGGAAAAACCTAGAAAATTAGTATTCTTGAATTTTGCCCATGATTTTGAGTATGGAATTTAGAGAAAATTATATATTTGAGTTCGTGAGGCTATGTGTAAACTTTATCTTCAAAAATTTTTGGATTTCGGGCACGTGGGCCCGAGGGCATTTTTGTCAACATAAGTCAGCCCCTCGGGCACAGCACTTCACTAACCATTAATACCAGGGTATCTGATAAACAGTGCAAGAAGTAGCATGAATGCCAATGAATGAGAGTTCTGGATGTCATGACACGTAGTACAAACAAGAACCAATTCATGAATGCAATGCAATGCATATGATCGGTACACTCAGGTACCCACTGCGGCGTGCAGTCCGAGCCAACCATGTGTTTATCGTCGACGGTGCTCACTGGGGGTGTGTACAGACTCCGGAGGGGCTCCTACAACTCAAGCGCAATATCAAGCCATCTCGTAGCATCAATAAATTCCTGGTCAGCCATTGTTACCTGACCGGTCAGTCATTGTTACCTGACCAATTTACATCATACAGTGTCATTGTTACCACTGCTTCAAGTCACATCATACAGTATCATTGTTACCACTGTTTCAAGTTACATCGTACAGTGTCTTTGTTACCACTGTTTCAAAATCACTGTTGCGGTGCACAGCCCGATCCATGCTCAGTCCAGAAATCAACATAAGCCCCTTAGGTATTTGTAAAACAATAGTTCTCAGCCTGAAATATCATTTAAAATATCATTTGAGTTTTCAAATCTTAGAAGTATGGTTGTGTTTGCAAAATAGTATTTAAAACCCTGGACTAAAACCAAATGATATGCAAGATATGCTAAAACAATAATATCAATCCCCGAAAGAATTTACATAGTTGGCACGACGCCCAAACATGGCAATTAGCCCAAATTATAATGATAACAAGTAGTTTCAGTCAAATACGCGGTAAAAATCAACAACCGGGACGGACCAAGTCACAATCCCCAAAGGTGCTCTACCCCATGCTCATATCCGGCGTGCAAGTCACCTCAATACAGCACTATGATGTGCAGATCCGGGGTTTCAAACCCTCAGGATGTCATTTACAAGTATTACTCACCTCGAACCGGTGAAATCTCTAGCTAGAGATGCCTTTGCTCCTCAAATCGGCCTCCACGCGCGTCGTATCTAACCAAAATCAGAGCGAATACATCACAATATGCTAAGGGAACAATACCCAATCGAAAACAATCGAGAAATAGCAAAAATCTCGAAACTAGCAAAACCCGAGCCCCGGGCCCGCTTCTTGAAAAATTACAAAACTCACATTACCAGATTCCTCATCTTGCCACGAGTCCATACATACCAAGAACTCCCAAATCCGAGCTCAAATGTCCTGTCAAATCCCAGTTTGAAATATCAGAAAAAAACTCAAGCCCTAACTTTGCCACTTTTTAATGAATTTCGACCAATTTTCATGTTAAATCTATCATAATCTCGTATATTTAAGCCAATGAACTTACCTCTAATCATTCCTCCTTGAATCCCTATTCAAAATCACCTCAAAGCTCGCTAAAAAATGGTGGAAAATACATAATCCTCGCGGATGAAATGTTTCAATAAAACCCTTTATGACCAGCCCAGATTTCGCTTCTACGGAGAAAATATCGCTTCTGCGACCTCCGCATCTGTGGTCCACATCCGCTTCTGCGGACCTTCACTTAAGGGCCCCTACCGCTTCTGCGTTCCACATTTCGCACCAGCAGGACCGCCTATGCGGGCGCCTTCCGCTTCTGCGGAATATCAAGAGAATGCCAAAACCGCTCTTGCGGTATAACTTCCGCTTATGCGGACCCGCTTATGCTGATAACATTCCGCTTCTGCGGAAATTGCTCAACCTCAACCTTTTCGCACCTGCGATACCCGGCTCCACTTCCGCATAACCGCATCCGCGGTTTCCTTTCCGCAGATGCGGAAACACCTGCTGCAACCAAAAACCTGCAATTCAAACTTCAAATTTCCTTCTGATAGATACCCGAAATCACCCCGAGGCCCCCGGGACCTCAACCAAAAGCACCAACACCTCCTAAAACATTATTCAAACTTGTTCCAATCCTCAAAACACATCAAACAACACAAAAATCATGAATTCACATCGGATTCAAGCCTAAGTTTCTTCAAAACTTCTGAAACATGCATTCGATCAAAAACTCAACCAAACGACATCCGAAAGGCCTGAAATTTTGCACACACATCACAAATCATATATCGAAGTTACAACAACTCTCGAAATTCCATTCCGACCCTCGGATCAAAATCTCACCTATCAACCGGATTTGCCAAAATACTAACTCCGCCAATTCAAGCCTAATTCTACACCGGACCTCCAAAATCAATTCCGATCGCGCTCCTAAGTCAAAAATCATCCTCCGAAGCTAACCGAAACACCGGAAATCACATCCGAGCCCTATGACTCATAAGTTAACGTCCGGTTGACTTTTCCAACTTAAGCCTTCCTTAAAGAGACTAAGTGTCTCATTTCTTATCAAAACCAATCCAATTTAACTCTCACACACCACATACCGATAATGAAATATTAAGAAGAAATAAACGGGAAAAACGGAGCAGTAACACATGAGACGACGGGTCGGGTCGTCACATCCTCCCCAACTTAAACAATCGCTCGTCCTCGAGCGTACCCAGAGTTGTACTAGAAGCCAACCAATAGCTGAATGACCTTACTAAGCATACACCCGGGGTGATCCCACGTCACCCTATCTCACATAGGTCCGATAATACAACACAGCTAAAATTTCACAGTCCATCTAGGCCATAAACCGTAGAACCACATTGCACCTTCCGAAATCATACCCAGAATAAACCCAAACTAGCTATAATAACCTACACCTGCAACCTCAGGTGAAATCATACAATATACCACACAATCCAACACTCGAAACCTCAGTTGCACCTGACACATCTCAAGTCGCTACGCTCAAAATCAATAGCCACGCACAGTTTGATATCTGGAACCCCAGCAATTCATTACACTCACGGTGAAACAGATAACATACGACAAGCAACCCGATATGTCATAACCAATACTCCATTTATCGAGCAATTCCCAATTACTCTTCCTACTCGACTTTCACTATGAATCCCTAATAGAACCGCACCACATGTGCCCATACTCAACAAATCATAACGTCTCACAACATAGAATAGCAACTCAAGCTGAATACGTAGCCACGTCAGCCTGCCAACGAACTCATTATCAAGGAGCCTGAAGCTGCTCCTTCCACTACTACAGCTCCTACCGAAGCCGTACGATACGTGCCCGGCACAAAATCAATATCGAAATCCACAACCTCGCCCGTCGACATGCCCGGCCATAAGAAATGCATCCGAAAAGTCCCTCACACCGAAATTGAATCAATGGTAGAAACCTCTGCACTGACATCCATCACGAAGGCCCAATTAAGAAAAGCAATCCTTCCCAGCCGTCCGCTGGTCTTTAGAATACAACCACTCTGCTAGAACATAATCCGATGCACTCCGCCACACAACCTGTGGCATTTTTCGACATAACCCACAGCATAATAATCTAGAATAACCCAACACTGAGAAAACCAGTTTACACCCCAATATCATATCCGGAATCTAATATACCAAGCAAAGAAAGATCCACTCGGGCTTCCAAGTTCCAATAGTCGCTAACGGTACCAATACACATGACCCGCAACCACTACATAGTATGTACCTGAGAACTCCCAGTCTCTAACTCCATATAGCACATGAATCACTGTACCTGATCCCCAAATTCTGCCGTATGAATATATATATCACACCTCAAGTACCCAATCATTCCGCGAAGGATATTGTTAAATTTCCCTGTGCCATCAAACAAACTTAGATATCAGCAGTCGATCTAACGAGAAAATGGGCACTACCACCGGAGTGTCATCAGTCTAATCACATTACCCTTTTTCCGAGACACATACCCTTGTCAAATCACTTTCAATTAGCAGTACCATTTCCTTGATTACCTGAGGCTACCCGTTGCCTAAGAATTTTATGAACTTCTTTTCAGAACTGAGCTGTAACTCATCCAATCAAGAACTTCCGTCGATCCCATCAGGAAGAAGAATCATTACACATTCCATGCATCGCATACCCATAGAAAATATATTCATCTCCAAACCACGGTAAAACCAGACAAGAACATCTCTGCCAATTCCATTCGCACAAGCTAAATGGCCAGGACTGAATCCTTCTATCCAAACCAAGTTGAGTGAGTTGACACAACTCAAGAGCTTCGCTGCACAATACCTGTAAGGGCTCATAACCTCGCACACATACAAAGAATTAATCATATCCTTACCATACCGATTCGGTCCACTATCAAGCTATTCCATCTATCTGATTTCCTTTGTGATTCATCATCCACTTGACATTCCTTCTTGCTGTAGCACCACAATGCCTCAAACCAGGCTTACCACACGAGACCCAAGCACGATACCACACTTTCTAAGACCCATAAGCCACTGAATACTTGCTCAAATGTTCCCAGAAACACCACATTCCCAAAATAATCTACTATGAAGAACTTCCTGTGAATCTAAATCTGTTACCTTTATTTTCCTGATACTGATGCATAGAATCCCATAATTAACATAAAAATACCACAAGTCTTGACATTTTCCAATGAAAACACAATCTCTAACAACATACACAACCTTAAGACACCTGGTTGTCACATGTAGGATCTTGAACACATTAGGACCATCCTCGAAAGTCATTCAGACTTATTCAAACTACAAATTACCTGACCCAACGAACAGAGTCACTCGTGCCTTATTGGCACTCCGATAACGCAAAATGAGATCCTTATCCCAATACAAACAAACATCTTCCAGCTCTATGCACCGAGCATTTTTACTAACAACAGCTTAAGACATCCTCTGATTCTTACACATCTACGAGGAACCATATAACCTTTGTCAAAATTTTGCTTCGCTCGTGCCATTCTCGGCTCAATTTCCGCAACCAGAACTGATTCGCCAGCGTTCCTCGAAACGGAACCTATATAGCACATAATCGTGCAATTAGCTAATCAACAACAACCTTCCCAACTTGGCTCGAAGACATATATCAGGACACACTCAATAACCCATAATACTTTTACTCTAATGATGCCACAATATCATAGTGAGATTAAACTCAAATCATCTACCAGTTGTGAAAACACAGATCATCTAGTACTGAAATCCTCTGCAATTCTCGCATTTATCCCCATATCAGTTGAGTTCACTCTCTTAAGCGACCCAAATTTTCAAATTTCAACGCGTACCCTTCAATTACACATGAGACCTCCTAACATACACACGAGGGATCATACCACTTAAGAGCACTCCGCAGGAGATAACCCACCTACTTCGCCTCAATTAACATTTCTGCATACCTTCCACCGTCAAACACATTACACAGTCATTTAGCCTTCCTGGGTCTGAACTCAGGTACCACATGAAATGCACTACACTCCCCAACTAGGAGACACAAAATATTCTTCACGCACCCATAACTCGGGCTACACATCAAATCACAATAGAAATCGAACACTTAATAGTTCATCTATTATCCAACAAACTTCTTCGTCACTACCAAGTCATATAGATACATCTCGCTGTACTAACATACTCATCACACGAATACCAAACTGCCATTCCGGCTAATAGGGATAATACCGAACATATAAGTTCAAAATACTTGCTCACACAATCAGCACCTCGGTGCTCAAACCATGGTAAAGATCCGGCCTCAAGTCCTCCAGACTGGCCCAACATCAAATTCACGGAGATTACATCTCGCCCCTTGATCGGGGATTCACAAGCCATCAAGGCACATCTGACGGTGAGCGCTCACGTGCGCATACAGATGTGTGGAAGGAATTTCAAGAGTTATATCTCAAGTTGAATCAAGTACGCACGATAAGAATTCCAAGAAAGTGAAGCTTTCCTAAAGGTTCTGCAGCCTCTCGAGGATAAATACAGACGTCTCCATACCGATCCGCGAGACTCTACTAAACCTGCTCATGACTCGTGAGACATAGTAACCTAGGCTCTGATACCAACTTGTCACAACCCAATTTCTAAACCCGGTCGTGATGGCGCCTCTCGTGAAGACAAGGCCAGCCAACTAACCCAAATCGTCTCTTTAACAATTATTAAACATAAAGGAATAGATAAAATACAGCTTAACAATAATAATAACCAGTATTTACAACCCAATACAACTCGACCGGGGTGTCACAAGTCACGAGCATTTAAAGAAGACGGAACACAACTACTGGGCCAATAATAATATACAAAATGAACCCCGGAATCAAAGGACGAAGTCTGGTGTCGCGAACGCCGGCGGTCACCTAGCTCAGTTGTGATAACAAAACCCTAAATTAGCTCTAACTCGCTACCGGGTAACAAATACCTGCAACTGCACGCGAGGTGCAGGGAGTAAAGTGAGTACTCCAACTCAATGAGTAATAAAAGTAAACTAATAACTGAGCAGCAGAAATCACGTAAGGCACTCCATCATGCTATAAAGAACAGTGTAATCCTTTGAGAAATCAATAAAACTGTTAAAACCTTTAGGAAACATCTGGGTTCAGTTAAAACCTCTTTTAAAAATATCTTTTTCAACAGTTAAGCAAATGAATGCGTAATCAGACAGTGCAAGTCAGCACATAAGTCAGCCCTCGGGCACAACACTTCACTAACCATTAATACCAGGGTATCTGATAAACAGTGCAAGAACTAGCATGGATGCCAATGAGTGAGAGTGCTGGATGTCATGACACGTAGTACAAACAGAAACCAATGCATGAATGCAATGCAATGCATATGACCGGTACACTCAGGTACCCACAACGGCGTGCAGTCCGAGCCAACCATGTGTTTATCGTTGACGGCGCTCACTGGGGGTGTGTACAGACTCCGGAGGGGCTCCTACAGCCCAAGCGCAATATCAAGCCATCTAGTGGCATCAATAAATTCCTGGCCAGTCATTGTTACCTGACCAATTTACATCATACAGTTTCATTGTTACCACTATTTCAAGTCACATCATACAGTGTCATTGTTACCACTATTTCAAGTTACATCGTACAATGTCTTTGTTACCTATGTTTTAAAATCACTGTTGCGGTGCACAGCCCGATCCATGCTCAGTCCAGAAATCAACATAAGCCCCTTAGGCATTTGTAAAATAGTAGTTCTCAGCCTGAAGTATCATTTAAAATATCATTTGAGTTTTCAAAACATAGAAGTATGCCTGAGTTTGCAAAACAGTATTTAAAACCCTGGACTAAAACCAAATGATATGCAAGATATGCTAAAACAATAATATCAATCCCCGAAGGATTTACATAGTTGGCACGAAGCCCAAACATGGCAATCGGCCCAAATTATAATGATAACAAGTAGTTTCAGTCAAATACGCGGTAAAAATAAACAACCGGGATGGACCAAGTCACAATCCCCAATGGTGCTCTACCCCACGCTCATATCCGGTGTGCAAGTCACCTCAATACAGCACTATGATGTGCAGATCCGGGGTTTCAAACCCTCAGGATATCATTTACAAGTATTACTCACCTCGAACCGGTGAAATCTCTAGCTCGCGATGCCTTTGCTACTAATATCGGCCTCTACATGCGTCGTATCTAACCAAAATCAGAGCGAATACATCACAATATGCTAAGGGAACAATACCGAATCGAAAACAATCGAGAAATAGCAAAAATTTCGAAACTAGCAAAACCCGAGCCCCGGGCCCGCTTCTCGAAAAATTACAAAACTCATATTATCGGATTCCTCATCTCGCCACGAGTCCATACATACCAAGAACTCCCAAATCCGAGCTCAAATGACCTATCAAATCCTAGTTTGAAATATAAAAAAAAACTCAAGCCCTAGCTTTACCCCTTTTTAATGAATTTCAACCAATTTTCATGTTAAATCTATCATAATCTCGTGTATTTAAGCCAAGGAACTTACCTCTAACCATTCCTCCTTGAATCCCTCTTCAAAATCGCCTCAAAGCTCTCAAAGCTCGCTAAAAAATTGTGGAGAATACATAACCCTCGCGGATGAAATGTTTCAATAAAACCCTTTATGACCAGCCCATATTTCGCTTCTGCGGAGAATATGTCGCTTCTGCGACCTCCGCATCTACGCTCCACGTCCGCTTCTGTGAATCTTCACTTAAGGGCCCCTACAGCTTCTGCGTTCCATATTTCGCACCAGCGGGACCGCCTATGCGGCCCGCCTTCCGCTTCTGCGGAATATCAAGAGAATGCCAAAACCGCTCATGCGGTATAACTTCCGCTTATGCGGATAACTTTCTGCTTCTGCGGAAATTGCTCAACCTCAACTTTTTTGCACCTGCGATACCTAGCTCCGCTTCTGTGTAACCGCATCTGCGGTTTCCTTTCCGCAGATGCGGAAACACCTGCTGCAACCAAAAACCTGCAATTCCAACTTCAAATTTACTTCCGATAGCTACCCGAAATCAACCCGAGGCCCCCGGGACCTCAACCAAAAGCACCAACACCTCCTAAAACATTATTCAAACTTGTTCCAATCCTCAAAACATATCAAACATCACAAAAATCATCAATTCACATCGGATTCAAGCCTAAGTTTCTTCAAAACTTCCGAAACACGCATTCGATCAAAAACTCAACCAAACGACGTCCGAAAGGCCTGAAATTTTGCACACACATCACAAATCACATATCGAAGTTACAACAACTCTCAGAATTCCATTTCGACCCTCAGATCAAAATCTCATCTATCAACCGGAATTTGCCAAAATACTAACTCCGCCAATTCAAGCCTAATTCTACCCCGGACCTCCAAAATCAATTCTGATCGCGCTCCTAAGTCACAAATCATCCCCCGAAGCTAATCAAAACACCAAAAATCACATCCGAGACCTATAACTCATAAGTCAATATCCGGTTAACGTTTCCAACTTAAGCCTTCCTTAAAGAGACTAAGTGTCTCATTTCTTATCAAAACCAATCTAATTCAACTCTCACACACCACATACCGATAATGAAATATTAAGAAGCAATAAATGGGAAAAACGGAGCAGTAACACATGAGACGACGGGTCGGGTCGTCACAGTGAGTTAATTGGTTATGTGCTCCTATTAGTGGGGGCTACGTACGCACGAAGTGACGAGAGTCCGTGCGTAGCTACTATTATGCTGTTGTCCGGGTAGTCTAGGACTCAAGAGCATGCTATACTTGTATTAATTATAAACTTATTGACGGCTTGAATTATTTAAATCACATCAAATTAGTAAATTAATTTCTAAAAGGATTAAGCGTTATTTTCTTAAATTGTTAAAAGTGAATTAGCTTTTATTTAGATAAATGTTCCTTGAAAATTCTTAATTGATTGTTTGAGCATGTATCTCTATGTGTGCCTACATCGCATGCATGATTTGCGAGTAGGGTGTTTGTTTATTTTATGTTGACCGCGCCGCAGGTTAGTTCGTGAGCGGGGTAATAGATGCATCTATAGGCGCGCCGTCTACCCTCGGCAAGTGCACAGTTTATATTTCTGTTGGAGCGGGCCGTCGACCTCGGCATGATATGCGCATGCTGACATTGCTTGCCTGAAATATTAAATGTTGATATTGCCTTTTCATGACCTGATATAAATTGATAAAGATATTGAAAAGTAAATCTTGAAAATCCTTATTAATTGATAAGGTGTTTACCTATTTACTGGCTTGTGAATTAGAACTGCTATATAAATCCATAATTTCTTCACGTGTTATTATATTATCATTCGACCACTAGAAAGTGTTAAAGTTGACCTCTCGTCTCTACTTCTTCGAGATTAGACGGGATACTTGCTGAGTACACGTTGTTTTGGTACTCATACTACACTTCTGTACATTTTTATTGCACAAGTATATGTAACTCTAGCGGCTTACTGGGCGTAGCAGCACGGATGATTCTGGGACTAGGTGGGTTGCATTATTCGAGGCGGCCCGCAGCCGGTATAGTCCTTTCAGTATATTGTATTTACTTCTTGTCCATTGTATTCCGGACGGACGTTGTATTTTATTTCTTTATCAGTAGATGCTCATGTACTTG
>MU758107.1:3526-21899 GCA_026770625.1 Nicotiana glauca
GGGGGGGGGGGGGGGGGGGGCGGGGTTTCTGAAATGGGCATGGTCGATTTGGGGATTTTTGATATATTAGAATCAATGATTTAATTTGGGCCGTTGGATAATTGGAATCCAACGACTCAGATTAGATCATTAAACGAAACGGGGTCGTCTTGTTTAGTAAGGGGATGGGTCGGTTAGGGTACGGGTCGGATACAGGTTTTGGGTAGGGTTTTGGACTGTTGGATCAAATTGATTTAACGGTCCTGATCAAAGTTTATCCAAACGACGTCGTTTGGTGGGTGTGGAGGCGGACTGGACTGGGGGACGAGTTTGGGCCTATTTTAACGGGTTTCAAGGGTTTGGGGTGGATTTTGTTTTGGGCTAAACTAAATTGATTCAGCATCCATTTTTCCTCTAATTCTTTTCCTTTTCTTTTTATTTTCTAAAATTCCAATTAAAATAAAATACAAACCTAAATTAATCATTATCCAAACTGTCTCAGAAATACTAATTAACTCTAAGTAGTTATTATCACAAAATAATTAAATACCAAACATACAATTTGGACATTAAACACAAAAATGCATTATTTTTGTGATTTTTCATTTTTGTAAGACACCTAATTATCAATTAATTCCAAAATGTCTAATTAAACCCTAAATGCAATCGCAATATTTTTTTTTTGTATTTTCGATGTATTAATAAAATTAAATATGCACACAAAATATGCAAACAATTGATGGAAAAATGTCACAAAATTTTACAAGATTGCAAACAATGAAAACAATTATTTTGTTTTGATTTTGTGGGAGTAATTCACATAGGGCAAAAATCACGTGCTCACAACTGCCCCTCTTTGCCCGTAAACACGAAGAATTTTCGTGCAAAGACAAAGTGAGAGGATACGAGCGACTTTTGCCCATTTGGATACTCCGTGTGAAGCATTTCTTGAAAGATTTTGACTGAACCTCTGCTTCAAAGGTTTCCTACATATTCTTGGCTAAAAAGGAATCAGGTCAATGTAGTTCGGGAAGTTTTAGTAGCTGGGACTACCATGAAGCTGTGATTTCATTATTACTGCTGTTGCTGCTGCTTACTGACCTCCTTATTACACCGTGCTAAAAAATAAAGAAGCTAAACTAAGCTATAGTCTATGAAATACAAAGATTTATTTTCAAACTTGTTCTTGCTACTGTCATTGCCTTTGTTGACTTGTATTTTCTTCAGAAGTTCCTTTGTTACTTTCTTGCATCGAATTCTTGAGATGCTCTCCCCTCTCGTCAGGCGAATACCTGATTGTTGATCCTGAACTGCTTCTTCTCTTCCTATGAAACTCGAATTGTTTTCCTTTCAAAACTTGAATCGTCTTCTTCTGACCATTGTTGCCTTCCCCTGGTTTTCCAGGTGGACGCCTGACTTTAACAACTTCAATTATTGTTCCTTGTTCTCCAGGTGGACGCCCGACTTCAAAATTTACAACTATTGTTCCTTATTCTCCAGGTGGACGCCTGACTTCAAAATCTATAGCTATTGTTCCTTGTTCTCCAGGTGGACGCTTGACTTCAAAATCTTCAACTATTGTTCCTTGTTCTCCAGGTGGACGCATGAATTCAAAAACCATAACTATTGTTCCTTGTTCTCCAAGTGGACGCCTGACTTCAACTATCTTCAACTATTGTTCCTTGTTCTCCAGGTGGACGCCTGACTTCAACTATCTACAACTATTGTTCCTTATTCTCCAGGTGGACGCCTGACTTCAAAATCTACAACTATTATTCCTTGTTCTCCAGGTGGATGCCTGACTTCAAAATCTACAACTATTGTTCCTTGTTCTCCAGGTGGACACCTGACTTCAAAAATCTACAACTATTGTTCCTTGTTCTCCAGGTGGACGTCTGACTTCAAAAATCTACAACTATTGTTTCTTGTTCTACAGGTGGATGTCTGCCTTCAACTATATTTAACTATTGTTCCTTGTTCTCCAGGTGGACGTCTGACTTCAAAACTTCAATTGCATTCCCTTGTTCTCCAGGTGGGTGCCTGATTACCAAAACTTGAATTGTATTCCCTTGTTCTCCAGGTGGGCGCCTGATTTCAACAAAAATAGACAAAACAAAGAAAATTTTCTGTCCCAGTTTGGTAGCTGGGCCTATATGTCAGTGTTAAATTGAATCATGTTATCAGTTGGAACTTGAAAGCTAAAACTTGAATTATACTCCCTTGTTCTCCATGTGGGCGCCTGATTACTGAACTTGAAATGTATTCCCTTGTTCTCCAGGTGGGTGCCTGATTACTGAACTTGAAATGTATTCCCTTGTTCTCCAGGTGGGCGCCTGATTACTGAACTTAAAATGTATTCCCTTGTTCTCCAGGTGGGCACCTGATTTCAACAAAATAGACAAAATAAAGAAAATTTTCTGCCCCAGTTTGGTGGTTGTTGGGTACTTGCTCTTCCTTTGCGGAAAATTTTCCTTCCATCGACAACATTTCCTGCCCCTGTTTCAAAACACAAAACAATCTGGTCAGTTTAGGGTGTGGTGATTGGTTGTGATACTCCTGCTGGGGATGGTTTTCCCTTCTCTCCTTTCCATACTTGGTTTTGTCCAACTGCCTTGACCTCGGTCGAGAATTTCCGACCCTCTGACTACTCCTTATCCACGAACCTCCCAACTGTTTCTTTCCACTTCTAGTCTTCTTATCTGATCCCATACCTTGCATGGAATCTTAAACCATTCTATTATTTGGATTTCCAATGACGCCTTTTACGTCCCGTCACATTATTATCGGCTTGTCCTAGCCACACCTCGCTTTGCACCATATTGGAAACTGGCAGTAAGCTTTGAAATTCCTTCTTATTTGTTAGAATCGAATTATCATTGAAAAAGCCTTAGCCAAAAGAAAATAAATGCGATGATTTCAAAAGACAAAAATAAAAGAGAAAATCTTCCTTTAGAAGACCGTTTGAGAAAAGAAAAGGACTTATCTGAATAGGATAACTAATCCCAATGATCATGTTGTGCATTTTGGATTGATCAACCCAGTCTATTTAATTTAATCAATTTCTAATTGTCTTGATCCGCGCCTCAATATTTTCACAACCCAATTCTTTGCCGAATCACCATCTTTGTTCTACTTGATGCCTTGACGGATATCTGCCGTCAGCCTTATCTCATTTGCCCCTTTCTCTATTCCTCGCTGCCTTATGGCGCCTATGATGGTTTTCACCAATAAGACTCTCTCATTTTTTGGATTTCTCTCAGCTTTCATCGTCTTATAGTGCCCTTCGAGGGTTTTCACCAATAAGACTCTCTCATTTTTTATTTTTCTTGCTTAAACCGGAGTGTTGCCCCTGATATGAATCATCTTTACTTGC
This sequence comes from Nicotiana glauca, assembly GCA_026770625.1. Classification (NCBI taxonomy): domain Eukaryota; kingdom Viridiplantae; phylum Streptophyta; class Magnoliopsida; order Solanales; family Solanaceae; genus Nicotiana; species Nicotiana glauca. The sequence continues at coordinate 6,879 of MU758107.1, forward strand.
TTGACTTGGCACCTCTCGAAGACTGATCGGGAGGTCTTTCTTTGGACATTAATATGGGTTTTTGGATATGGTTGGAAAGAAAAGGGCATCAAAAGCTCAAACCAAATTTAGCGAGTTAGAACTACAACTTTTGGAATCAAATTTCTTATCACAAACACAACTTCTGCCCAAGTTTCTTGCTTAGGGGATCTTTCGATTTTTGTTTCACTATGACTGAGCTGTGAAGCTGCCTACATATCCTTAAAAGGAATCAGGTCAAACGTAGTTCACCTCATTTTCCTTGTTGTTACAATTTTCTTTTCACTTATTATTATATATATATATATATTTTTTTTATTAGTTTTTTTCTTTTTCCTTCCTTTTCATTACTAATTCCAAAAGAGGGATCTGAAATAAAATGAATAAGGCTCAAAGAGGGGAAACAAAGGGTAAAGTGTTTAGATAGCTGAACAAATTGCCTTCGTCATTCCAGTCTTCGAAATAATGCCAAATACAAATAATCACAATAAATCAAAGAAAATCATACATAGTATCTTTTGACTGCATCAGAGTTAATGGCCATGTCTACACATTTGCCTTCGATGTCTGTTAGATACAAAGCACCATTGGATAACACTCTTATCACAATGAACGGCCCTTGCCAATTTGGGGCGAACTTGCCTTTCACTTCGGCCTGATTTGGAAGGATACGTTTCAACACTTGCTGACCTACTTCAAACTTCCGGGGATGCACCTTTTTGTTGTATGCTCTTGCCATTCTCTTTTGATATAACTGACCATAACACACCGCTGCCAATCTTTTCTCATCAATCAAACTCAATTGCTCCAACCGACTTTTGACCTACTCATCATCATCAATCTCAGCCTTAGCGACAATCTGAAGGGACAGGATTTCGATTTCTATGGGTATTACCGCTTCAGTACCATATACCAACAAGTAAGGAGTTGCACCTACTGAAGTACGAACAGTAGTGCGATAACCCAAAAGTGAAAATGGTAATTTTTCATGCCATTGCCTAGAACCTTCTACCATTTTCCTCAATATCTTCTTTATGTTCTTGTTGGCTGCCTCGAGTGATCCATTCGCCTTGGGACGATATGGGGTGGAATTGCAATGTGTAATCTTAAACTATTGACATACTTCCTTCATCAAATTGCTGTTAAGATTAGCACCATTGTCTGTGATGATTACCTTTGGGATTCCAAATCGACAGATAATATTTGAGTGAACAAAATCAACCACTACTTTCTTGGTTACAAACTTGATAGTTTTAGCCTCAACCCACTTGGTGAAATAATCAATGGTCACCAGAATGAACCTGTGCCCGTTGGATGATGCTGGTTCAATTGGTCCAATGACATCCATGCCCCAAGCAACGAAGGGCCATAGTGTCGACATCGTGTGCAATTCCAATAGAGGAGAATGAACCAAATCGCTGTGTACTTGGCATTGATGACACTTGCGCACAAAACTGATACAATCGCGCTCCATGGTGAGCTAATAATATCTTTCTTGAAGAATTTTCTTTGCCAGAACATATCCACTCATATGCAGTCCACAAACTCCTGAATGTACTTCGGACATGACAGTCGTGGCTTCTCTAGCATCTATGCATCTCAACAAACCAAGGTCTGGTGTTCTTTTATACAAAACCCCTCCATTGAGGAAAAATCCACTCGCCAAATGCCGAATTGTTCTCTTCTGATCCCCCATGGCTTGCCCCGGGTATATCCCCATTCTGATGTATTCCTTGATATCATGAAACCATGGTTCGCCATCAAGTTCCTCCTCTATCACACTACAGTAGGCATGCTGATCGCGAACTTGAATATGCAAAGGATCGACATAAGCTTTGTCCGGATGATGTAACATTGATGTCAATGTAGCCAAAGCATCAGCAACCTCATTATGGACCCTTGGAATATGCCTGAATTCCACTGAGTGAAACCGTTGACAAAGATCATGTAAACATTATCGATACGGTATGAGCTTCAAATCCTGTGTTTCCCATTCTCCTTGAATTTGATGTACCAGAAGGTCCGAGTCTCCCAAGACCAAGACTTCCTGGACATCCATGTTTGCAGCTAACCTTAAACCCAAAATACATGCCTCGTACTCAGCCATGTTGTTGGTACAATAGAAATGAAACTGAGTCGTAACAAGATAGTGATGCCCTGTTTCAGAAATAAGCACAGCCCCTATTCCAACTCCTTTCATGTTTGCAGCCCCATCAAAGAAAAGTTTCCAACCTGGGCTTTCAGTTAGTTCCAGCTCATCAATATGCATTACCTCTTCATCAGGAAAATAAGTCCTCAATGGTTCGTATTCTTCATCGACCGAGTTCTCGGCCAAGTGATCGGCCAATGCTTGAGCTTTCATTGCAGTCCTCATCACGTAGATGATGTCAAACTCGGTGAGTAAAATTTGCCACTTTGCAAGTCTCCTTGTGGGCATAGGCTTTTGGAAGATATACTTCAATGGATCCAACCGTGAGATAAGGTAAGTAGTATATGACGACGGATAATGTTTCAACTTCTGTGCTACCCAAGTTAGGGCACAGCACGTCCTCTTAAGGTGAGTGTACTTAACCTCATAAACTGTGAATTTCTTACTAAGATAGTAGATGGCTTGTTCCCTCCTACCACTGATGTCATGCTGCCCCAGTACACAGCCAAATGAATTTTCCAGGACTGTCAAATAAAGAATCAAAGGTCTCTCTGGTTCTGGTGGGACTAACAAAGGTGGATTCGAAAAGTATCCTTTTATCTTATCAAATGCTTCTTGACACTCATCAGTCCATTTGACCGCGATATCCTTCTTCAGCAACTTGAAAATGGTCTCACAAGTTGTCGTGAGCTAAGCAATAAACTTGCTGATGTAGTTCAATCTCCCTAATAAACTCATTACCTCAGTCTTGTTCCTTGGAGGTGGTAATTCTTGGATGGCTTTGATCTTTGATGGATCCAACTCAATGCCTCGCCGAATGACTATAAATCCTACTAGTTTTCCGGATGGAACACCAAATGCACACTTGGCAGGCTTAAGTTTAAGGTTGTACCTACGAAGTCTGTGAAAGAACTTCCTCAAATCCCCGACGTGGTCGGCCTGCTGCTTTGACTTAATGATCATATCATCCACGTACACCTCAATTTCTTTGTGTATCATATCGTGAAACGCAGTGGTCATTTCTCTCATGTATGTTGCCCCAACATTTTTCAAACCAAATGGCATTACCCGGTAGCAATAAGTTCCCCATGGTGTGATGAATACCGTCTTCTCTGCGTCCTCTTCATCCATCAGAATCTGATGGTATCTAGCATAACAATCCACAAAATACCCGATTTCACGCTTGGCACAATTATCGATCAAAATGTGGATATTGGGTAATGGGAAGTTATCCTTTGGGATTGCTTTGTTAAGATTGCGGTAATCAATGCATACCCTGATTTTGCCGTCCTTCTTTGGTACTGGCACAACATTAGCTAGCCAAACAGGATATCGAGTGACTCGAATTACCTTTGCATCCAGTTGTTTGGTGATTTCCTCCTTAATCTTTACACTCATATCAGTTTTGAGCTTTCTCAATTTTTGTTTGACATGAGGGAATGTCGGATCAGTGGGCAATTTGTGAACCACTAAATCAGTGCTTAAACCCGGCATGTTGTCATACGACCATGCAAAAACATCTTTATATTCCATGAGAGTTTCTATTAATTCTTCCCGAATCTTTGGTTTAAGATGGACGCTTATTTTAGTTTCTCTGATATTATCTGTGTCCCCTAAATTGATGGCTTCTGTATCATTCAAATTGGGTTTAGGTTTTTCCTCAAAATGAATTAATTCTTTACTAATCTCTTCGAAAGCCTCATCTTCGTCAAATTCTGACTCGTAATCACAATCTAACTCTTAAACTATTATTTCAGAATCAAATTGATTTTTTAGACTGGGTTGAGGGTTCCCCATGCATGCCATTTCATTGGAACCAGTGTAAAAAGAACTGTACAGAAAAGTTTTATCAGGAATGAAGAAGAAAGGAAATTGCATTTTATTGGAAGACGAAAGATAAGAAGGTTTGCACACTCAAAACAGACTGAAAATAAAATCTGGATTACAACCTTGGAATAATCCATACAAACTTAAAGGAAAATCAAAGCAAACTACCAAGACTCCTTCCGAGTAGGGAGAGGAGTAGCCTTTCAATTATTAAGCCTTGCTTTTGGTCCGACAAACTGTACTTCTACGCCGCTAGAACCTTCGCCGAATTCCACCATGTTTACACTGCTGAACAACTGCTCAAACCTTTCTATCAACTCCTTATCAGGATCAATCTCAGCACTGGGAATCGTACTGGTCGTCTTCTGGCACCAGACTTCACAAATGATCTGGAGAGACGTGGGACCGAATTTGGAAGGGCCCATGCTCTCTGCTTTAACTTCCTAGCTCTTCTTATGTCTGTGGTCGTGGGTTGGAATCCCAGACCAAAGGTTCCCACATTCTCGGGGAGGGATACTGGCTATATGATGACTTGCAAAGTTGACCCCAGACCTTTTCCTGGAACAAAACCATTCCTCAGCATTTCATATGCTACCATGACCCATGCAACGGTTATCTTCGGATTTGGGATACACTTCCCCTCTAGAACTTTCTCGACCGTCATCGTGTCAGAAACCTGGTAGACCCATGGCCCCTTGTCATCTTCCATTTCAATAAATGGTACAATGGTGTCGCTGTGTGCGCACAAATTATCTTTTCCGTGCACCACTATCTCCTGTCTGTCCCATTCGTATTTGACTATCTAATGTAGAGTTGATGGTACTGCTTTAGCAGTGTGGATCCATGGTCGACCTAATAGCAGATTGTATGACACAGCTATATCCAGCACTTGGAATTCCATTGTGAACTCCACTGGTCCTATCGTCAGCTCCAATATATATCCCCGACTGAGTCTTTGCCCCCGTCGTCAAATCCCCGCACATAGATATTGTTCTTATGGATCCTCTCATTTTCTACTTTCAGCTTGCTTAGAGTGGAGAGAGGACAAATGTTCGTACTTGAACCGTTATCAACCAATACCCATATGACCACAGAGTTCTCACATTTCACTGCAAGATAAAGGGCCCTGTTGTGTTCCGTACCCTCTATTGGTAATTCATCATCGGAGAAAGTTACCCTGTTCACTTCGAAGATTTTTTTGGTTGTTTTCTCCAAATGATTCACAGTGATCTTTTTGGGAACATGCGCCTCATTTAAAATTTTCATTAATGCTCGGCAGTGCTCGTCTGAGTGGATCAATAATGAAAGCAATGAAATCTGAGATGGTGTCTTCTTCAGCTGCTCTATGATAGAATAATCCTGCATCTTCATCTTCTTCAAGAACTCCTCTGCTTCCTCTTCAGTCACAGGTTTCAGTATTGATGCTGGATTAGCCTTTCTCAATTTCGCAGGAACAAAACACCTTCCCGAACGAGCTAGCCCTTGGGCTTCGCAAACTTCCTCCCTGATTTCCTTTCCCTTATAGGTCACTGTTACCCAATCATAATTCCATGGAATTGATTTACTGGCAACTATCGGTAACTGGATTACCGACTTGATGATGGCTGGATCTATACGGGCACCTTCCACGATTAGAATAGGTCTGTTTGTTTCTCCTAGCACAACCAACTTTGTTTTTCCTTATTTCACTGCAACTTTTCTTGAAGAAAACTTTTCTTGAAGACTCCTTCTAAACCACCATAACTGGTTTACTATCTGTTTCTTTTACCCTGATCAACGGCTTATCACTAGTTGACTTTTCATCTAGTCTACCTTCACTGGACCTGACCATCATCACAGTCTGTGAGGGTTTTTTAGACTCTCCTCCTTTTTGCACTAGCTCAATCATATTGGTCTCGTGATGGGCTGGGAACGGATTCTGATTGACGTTGGGCATTTACGGGGCTTGAACCTCGATCCGACGGGTGTCGATGAGCTCTTGAATGGCTGTTTTCAATTTCCAGCATTTCTTTGTGTCATGCCCCGGGGCCCCTGAACAATACTCACAACTCACCGAGTGGTCAAGATTTCTTGGAGGGGGGTTTGACAGCTTAGCCTCAATTGGGTTCAACATGCCCAGTTATCTCAGCTTGCGGAATAGACTGGTATATGATTCTCCCAGTGGGGTAAAAGTCTTTTGCTTCTGCGCCCTCTCGTTCCTGAAGGCTTGGCTTGGACGGAAACCTGTTCCAGAGGGGGTTTTGTAGGCTCTTGGGGGTGGATAGGTATTTTGTGGAGTTGAGTGGGTATTTTATGGAGTTGGCGCACGCCATTGTGCGTGGGCAGGAGGTTGAGTGTATATTTGAGCATGATGGACAGAGAAGTGGGGATCTGGCGGTGGGTAGTAGTGTTGTGGTGGGCTATATTGGGGTGTGGGGGTAAGTTTGAGGGTGGAGTTGAGGCTGCTTATAGTAAAGTGATGGGCCCTTGGGCCAAGTACTTGACTCAGTTGTTGCAACGTCCTCTTTCTTCTTCCTTCCCAATACACCCCCAGTGCCATTTTGGATGGCTTGGGTGGTTGCCTTGATTGCTTAATAACTCATGATTTTGTTAGACTTAAGTCCTTCCTCTACCATGCTTCCCATCTTTACCACTTTGTTGAAGGATTTCCCTACCGCCGACACCAAGTGACCGAAATAAGTGGGCTCTAAGGCCTACAAGAAGTAATTAATCATTTCACTCTCTTTCATCGGAGGGTCAACCCTCGCAGCTTGCTCTCTCCAGCGGAAGCCATATTCTCTGAAATTCTCCTCGAGAGTTTTCTCGATTTTTGTTAATGACAGACGATCTGGGACAATTTCAAGATTATACTGAAAATGGCAGGCAAATGCTTAGGCTAGATCCTCCCAAGTGTACCACCGACCATGATCTTGTCGAGTGTACCATTCCAAAGCTGAGCTGCTTAAACTTTGAATAAAGTACGCCATTAGTAATTCATATCTTCCGCCCGCTCCTCTCATCTTACTACAAAATCCTCTTAAGTGCACCACAGGGTCCCCGTGTCCATTGTACAAATCAAACTTGGGCATTTTGAACCCAGCCGGTAATTGTACGTTTGGAAATAAACACAGGTCTTTGTAGGCTACACTCACCTGACCTCCTAATCCCCTCATATCTCTAAAGGATTGCTCCAAGCTTTTTACTTTCCTGTCCATCTCTTCCTGCTTAGAATTCATAGGATGCTTTTCAGTTTCTGCCAAGAGACCAAAATGAGGACGGTAAAAACATGGTTCGGGTGCTTTGAAAGTGGGTTCAGTGGGGTAATATTGGTTGTTTTGGGTTAGGACTACAGGCTCACTAGAGGACTTGTGGAGTGCGGCTGGTAGAGGTGCCACGAAAATAGGTGTGGTTGGCGGAGGAGGGTAGGGAATCGGTTTTGATAGTGGAGCTTGGGGTATGTGGGAAGTAGTGCCATGGTAGTGTTGGCAAATGGGAAAGCCTGGGTCGGTGGCAGGGTGATCCTGAGCCTGAGCCGGTGGTGGGGTAAAAGCAGGATTAGCAGGGTAAGCCGGTCGTGATTGTCCTTTGGTCCAGGACTGATACATTTCGGCCATTTATTGCTTCAATTTGTTCATTTCCTCTTTCATCTTAGTGACATCCAACTCTTCCACCTCGATACTTGTGTCTATATCCGGGATAAACATGATTTCTTCTATTCCCCTTTTGATCTGGTTTGGTAATGGTAGTGTGCCAGTATGCTTAGGTGAACTAATTGCTTGAGTTCTGGAAGGACAACAAACTTGTTAGTCTTTAGAGTTTAACAAATACGCAATCGCACATTGGGATGCAATGGACCTAAGCAGTTAACCATTTCTATTATGCATATGCTTCGGTTGCTTGTGTCATTCCGGCCTTTCCTAATTATGCCCTCCTTTATTTACTTATTTATTTATTTATTTATTTGTTTTTCTTTTTTTGGTGGTCGAATCTTATGGATATTGCCTACGTATTATGTCTTTGCATGAATTGGACCGAGCGTAATTCTGGCATATGACCCCCTTTTTGGTTCATTTTTTGAATTTGTCTTAAACAAAATCTTTTTCGTTGATTTTCCTTACATAATAATAATAATAAACTTGACTCAAAGAGCAAGAATAAAGATAAAAAAACCACACCCACCTCAAACAGACTTCCCAAGACTCAAGACACCAGAAGACTCTTACGGACTCAAAAACAACAAAAGGATAATGAAAACAAAAGATTGATAACTAAAAGAAGACTTTGATCTTTGCAATAGAATCCATCAGCATCACTGTAATCAAGGCACTTGTTCCTGCGAATGACCCCTAACAATGCGGTACATCCTCTCCAAGTCTGTAGATATTTGACGAGCAACTTTCAAAGATACTTTTGCAAACTGCTCGGGCGTTATTCCCTTACAACTCATGCAAGCTCTGGAGGTATAGGTGGCTACTTTGAGGATCTTTCCCTTAATGTATTCCTGAACCACATGCAGCTCTTGATTTTGCTGACCACGGGTCTCAGCTAGATCCAATGCATCACGCTCGCGGTCCAAGACCGTATCTTTCTGGTGCCGATTTTCTAGTAACTCCCCCTCCAACCGGTCGATCATACTCTGGTAGAGATGTCTTTCTATTTCAAACTCCGTGATCTGGTTCTCTTTGCTTGACTCAACTTCCCCTATCTGATCCCTCAAATATTGGATTAATGGAGCAAAACTTCTACGCTCGTGATCACGGACTACCCTGAACTGGGCTTCTCTCTCTTCTTATTATCGAGCAGTTGGGACTATGTTCTTCTTTAGAATTTGGGCTTTGAGTGCTTGTTTCTCTCGTGCCCATTGAGCCTTTTCTCGCTCAAAATCAGCCTGTTGTATGTCCACGACTATCTCTAGAATTCCCTTATCTTCTTATAAAGTGTCAATACGAGATTGGAACTCTTGTGCTACTTCCCTTCTGGTATCTCTTACTCTGGCCTCTGTCTCCTCCTCCCAATCAACTGCATGTCGTATGGATCTTTCTAGCCTTTGCTCGGGGATCGCCTGGTTGTGAAACCACTCAAGGTATGTGAGGCTTACCTCCCCACGTTCACGATCATCTACCATCACGTCTATATCAGAAAATCGACCACCAAACCAAACCTTTTGTGCATAAGACTCCCTTGGAGGTTCTTCTCTATTGAATTCCCACACGAACGGACGCATGTCCTCAATCGGGGGCCTATTTTGCCTCTCCCTGGCTGGCGCATGACGCGTAGGGGCGCGTAGGGTTGGAAACCTCTGAAACCCATGAGTATGAAGAATGGATGATACGTCGACATATACATGACCCTAGCGGAAGGGAACCAATAATAGTTCCAAGTGAGTCTATCTGTATTCAATGAACCCAGTAATTTCCGCCAGGCCCTCACCCCATCTGGAAGATGACAACTTGCGGCCCTGTCTGGGTGACAACGAATGTAATTCAGCCAGTTTTCATTGAAATTTATTACCATTGGATGATGATAAAGGTGCTCTATGAACCACATCTGCAGCAGAATGTTGCATCCCTCAAAGTAATCTCCACCCTCTTGGCATCGGGTCAAAGCTCGAAAAATGTCTCCCAAAATCGTGGGAAGAATGGTATGATCCTCGCTACTTTGCAAATACGAGACTACCGCCACCAATCGAATTTTGATATGCCCACTATGCTCTAGAAAGACCATGATCCCTAGAAATGATATCACGAACGCAAAGATTCTCAACTCCCTACAAGTGTCGTAACTTAACTGGTTGATGAATTCTATGCCCGAGAAATTTTCAAACCCTTTCTCGTCCCCAAACCTGTCGTAGAGATATTCCAACGAAATCCAGCCTTCATTTAAGCAACCCATTGGAATTCGACGGAGGCATAATTTCTTTAAAAAGTTGTTCACACCAACTTGTCTTGGAGTAGCAGGCTTTCTCCCATGAAGGTCTCTCCCCAATCCAATGTGGGCGTCATTTCACAATCTTTGAACCTGAAGACATTGTTCGCGGGGTCCCAAAAACCCACTAGAGCCTCGATTAAATCTACATTAGGCTCAATTCCCATGATGTTTGTGAGGAACTTGAGGTGTTTAAATACTTGATTTCGTTCCCATGTAGAAAAACTAGCCCGCCAATTACAAAGACTGCTTGGGGTCTTATCTCTGATCAAGAACATAGGAGGTGTCTCGTCCCTCGCCCTTTTCTGGCTACTTCTTTGTGGAGAACTCATGGTGATTCTGGATAAGATAAAAAGGGGGTTAGGACTCACCTAAACCATATGCAAATTATGACCAAATTTTTTTTTTTTTTTTTATTTCTAAAATCATCATTGTTTCTCAAAAAATTTCACAAAAAATATCCGATTTTTGTCAATACGGCCTTTCAGCACTTGTAAAAGATTTAAAGGCTGTGTTTGCTAACCGGCAAGAAAAATTTTGAGAAATTACCAAAGGCGTCTGTTCTCGCAAAAACGGCCTTCTGACGTCCTTTTGAGGACATTTGGTTATTTTGGACAAGAATGGCATTACCTTTATTTAGCAAAACAACGATATTTATTTACCCCTAAATTTTCAAAATAGTTGAATCCGATATGGGTCGCCTACGTATCCCACATCCAGTGAGAATCAAACTTACGTAGTTCTGCCAAACAAAATCAACTATATGTTTTTTTTTTTGAAAACAAAACCTTTTCCTTCTATATATATATTTTTTTTCTTCTTTTATATCTTGATTTTCCCCAAAAAGAATAATTATTTCCCTCATTTTTTTATTTTTATTTTATTCATTTTGTTTCCTCTCATTCTTCAACAGCCGGTCAACATGCAACTCCGAAGCAAATAAATGCGCAATTAGCAAGTAAGATGCATCAGGATGGTCTTTTTATTTCGGGTACACCTGTCCTAGACAAATCTAACCCCTGTGTTGAATCTCAGGGTTAAATGCACGTGATGCAAACAAAACATTCCTACTAGGGATCCGGCATGAAGCTTTGTTATTCTAGGTTAAAATAATATTGGAGAAAGTATCTAGACTGGCTTACTCGAGCGGACAACTCAATCCGAGGAGGGTCAGTTTATCGATAGCATTGCTTTCCGGCTTAACTAGTGGTGCTCCACGTCTAAAACACGTGTGACTAAAATCCTTCACCAGGTGACAAGCTCCTCGGCTATCTTAAAGAATGCGGGCTATGTCAAGCAAATGCCCAATTTTAATTTTAAAAAGACTCATAGGGGTGCGTGAGAAGACAGTTTATATGCACAGTTCAAAAATTATCAAAGCGATAAAAAGCAACATTTAGCACATTAGGCTCAAACACGTAATAAAAATTAGATAATAAATAAAGCCAAATAATAATTATTCCAAGCTCGAATTTCTAACCCTGAACCAGTGGTTCTAGGTTATTGTCCCCAGCGGAGTCACCAGAGCTGTCACACCTCCTTTTTTTACTACATCCCGCGAAGGGAGTATAAATAAATGAGTTTTTCCAATTAAAGGACAATCGAAATGGGATTCATTTATTAAAAGATTCAGAGTCGCCACTTGAGATATTTATGGTGTCCCAAGTCACCGGTTCGAATGCCCTATCGAGGAAAGGATTGACTCTGTATTACAGTCCGCGAACAAAAAATCCGAGTAAGCGATTCTGTTAACCGGGGAGAAGGTGTTAGGTATTCACGAGTTCCGTGGTTTTAGCACGGTCGCTCAACTATCATATTCGACTTTAATTATCTGAGTTAAATTTATTTTGGACCTATATGAAAATTTTAACTTTTAACCTCCTTTATTCAATTTTAAAGAATATTGAACGTCATTTAAAACAGGTCTTTGGATCGCATCACATAAAATGCATCCGCAATCCGGAACACATCTTATTTAATATTTTGGGATTTGGATTCGGGTCATATAAAATGTACACCCGAGTTTAAGAAGGTAATATTATTAAAATACGCGCCTAAAGCAACTATGCGTTTGCACTTTACGCGGGCCATGGAAACTCCGCTAAATGGCACACATCGAATTCTAAGGATTTCAGAAGAAACAATTAAATGAGGACCACGCATTTGAGGTTTTGTTTGGCGCGGTACACCTCAATTCCATTTTTAAAGAGTATTCAACCTAGAATTCGGAGGTCCATAAACTATAAGTTATCTAATTATGGCTCACTTCAAATTATTTAAGAGAGATTGACTATATCAAGCTTTAAAAGAAATTACAGTTATTATTAAACTAAAACGGGAACTTAGAGTGGCGTTCGATGGCCCAGTAAAGCGGAGGGTCTTGATACATTGTTTGTTCAAAACAAATCCTAGGCCTGGCAGCTAGCCCCAACAATAATTGAAAATCTCCACTTGGAAAATCACGGGAGTGCCCAAAGCAGCCAAACTCCCTTTTATCTAATAACAAACTTCAACATTCAGGCCCATATGAGGCCCAAACTTTACAAAATGCAGGCTGAAGATACAACACCCAGAATTGAAACCAAATGGAAACAAATGGTCATACTAACCAAAGAATTACGCCAAATAAACTTGATCATCAACATCTAATAGCTTGATATGCAGGATATATTAAGTGTTTCACAAATCATCCTGCATTCTTGCCTTGCTAGCAAACTCCAATTTTTGTTACACACTGATTTCATCAAAAATAAGCACCCCCCTTTTAAAACTCATCACTTAACGCAAACTTTAACCGCAGAACATCAGATGAAGGCCTATAACGGATTAATCTTATGAAACCCTCCAACATTAAACTCTTGGATTCCTTTTCACTAGTATCCATGTACCAATTTTACACATACTGGCATATTTAAACACAGAGCTACTGAACTGACATATGTTGAATCTTCATGCATCAATATTCAAATATTGCACATTATCACTATGCAAAAGTAACTGTTTAATCCTTTTCAAAGAGAATTCTACAGCATATCCCACAGTCTACATACACAAGAGATTTCAACCATTTTTATAGTCCAATATAATGTCTTTAAACACGCATTCCATCATTACAAACATAACTTAGGCTAATAACATAAATTGACAAGCAATCTCATGAAACAAAGCTGAGTTACTACAGAGTTAAAGAAATTTGACAACATAAAATGACATTTGATAAACAACATGCCATGAAACTTCCACCGAATCATGTAACTTCAGATTTCCAACTCAGACATATTTAAAGATCTTAGAAAGTACCTAGAAATTAGAAAAGGAAGAAGAGGTGAAAGCAATGAACAGCAATAGCAGGCCAGCAATGTGATAATATCAGCAGAAATCAACTCTACCCAGCATAAGGGTTGTAAGCCACAATTAAAACCAAGTAAAGAAGAGACTTCAACCAATAGACTCTGTTTATTTTTGAAGCACAAACCAATAGAATGACAAGTCCTTTTCAAATCCCAAATAGTCAGGCCCAATTTCTAATTCAAAATTTTAAAGCTCCAGATGATTCAACAAATGCTTCAGAGGTTTAAAACTTTAGGGGTCAGAGATGGAGTTCAATAGAACAATGTTGTTTTCTATAGATTCGAGCTATCTGTATTTCTTTTTTATATTTTTTCTCACCCCTTTTTTTTATTTTTCAAAATTTCTTAGCTCTCAATTCTCTCTCAGATTTTGAGAATCCTTTCTATTCCTTTTGTATATCAGTGTATATTCTCTCACTCAATTCTTAAAGTCTTAAGCTCCAGCACTTAACTCCCTCTATCTCTCTTTCAAAAAAATGGGTCCCCCTTCTATTAGCCCAGACCTCTCTATTTATACCTCAGCCCTTATACCTTTCCAGCCTTTTTTCTCCTTTACACTTGTATCTCTAAACCTTTTATTATTACCCCCATGTTATCTACTTTCCAGCTCCTAAAAGGCATTTAAACAGGGTGTCAATCAACTATTAACCCCCTTTTCATTTTTAATTCATTCCTTTTCCTTTTATCAGTTCAGTATTGCATCATTACCCCTCTGTTGGCAGACTTTATTTTAATTACCGAGGGTCCAAATTCCCCAAACTACCCCCTAAAGCCCAAACCAAGAGGGCTAGAAATCAGGTCGATAACAAGCCCAATTATGCCACATACTAATTCAATAACAATCCAACTTGGTTTAATTACCAGAGAAAGCTTCTAATTAGCTAAAGGAAATTAAGACAATTGAAAAGCTTTGCAACGAAAGAAGAAAGATGACAACTGAACATATAACGAGACTAAAGCGAACACTGATATAATCGGAAAACTAGAATCTAAAACAGAGAATTCTAACTAACATAATCAAGAAATGAAAAACAAAGAGAGGAGAGTAACAAACTGTCTCACGCAATTAAAATCTAGAACAAAACACACTAATGCAATAAAAGAAAAATAGAGAGGTTGGAACAAATACCTAAACCGAATATATGCACACTTGAAGAAAATCTTGGAGAGCCGTTCGATTTTTGGCCGAAATAGACCCTGACCGTGTTTTTTTTTTTTTTAAAAATACACGGTTACCATCTATTTCAGTCCTGAACCTTCAAATGAATCTACTGACTTGGACTTGGGGTTTCCGAACCGTCTCTTCAAATCGATATTCGAGATGATGTAGGGGTGTTCCATGGAAAATAAGGTTTGATAAGGGATGAGGGGGCCAAAGAGGTTCAAGGGGTAATTTTGGGGTTGATTGGGCAACTAGGGTTTTTTTACTCCAACTTTCGATCTAAAATTTGAAGCATTCTAGAGGGATTCGAGGAGAAGTGTTTGGAGATTTGGAATGGGGAGGTTGAGAGGAGGCTATGGTGTAAATATAGGGTTATTTGGAAGTTGTCCGCCGTCGTAGGGCGATTTTTGTCACGACCCAATTCCCAAACCCGGTCGTGATAGCGCCTCTCGTGAAGACAATGCCAGCCAGACCATCTCAGAACACCACTTAAAGCAGTTAATCAGTTATATAACAGTTCGAATATGAATAAATCAACATAAATACAACCCAATACAGCCCGACCGGGGTGTCACAAGTCATGAGCATCTAGTGAGTAGGGACACCACTAT